>CAEGAE010084320.1:0-18706 GCA_903067095.1 Girardinus metallicus
AAACATAAAAACAAGATAAAGTTCACCCCAAAAAAAAAAAAAAAAAATTAAAAAAAAAAAAAAAAAAAAAAAAAAAAAAAAAAAAAATCAACCAGTAAACATTTCAGCATCAGCTTCATGATGGGATGGAAACATAACCATGTTTTGTCAGACATTCCGGGTGGAAGATTAAGCACTGATTATCGACTCATTATAAATAAAATCCTAATCTTCAATAAAATTCACATCCAGGTTGTTTTTAACCCTTGGATTTCTCCAGCTCACCTTCCTTCCTGCTGAGCGAAACAGAACCAGGCCACCATTTTATCCAGAGACCCAGTCTGCTGTAACACCACATCCACAAAAAACAAAACAAAAAAAAAGACGTGAACGCAAAGAATCTCTATTACAGACAATGTGAAACACCTATGGATTTCTGTAACACCACTCTTTCTGACCAGATAAGCGACTCATTTAAAAAGACATACTAATAAAAGTCACGCTGATGCTCTGCTTGGAGTGTCACATGTAAATACTTCAGGGAGGATGATGGGAATAGCAGCACAGTTTAAGCCTCAAGGAAATAATAATAATAATAATTAAAAAAAAAAAAACTACAAAGTGAACAGCCGGTGAACCCAGGTGTTTGGTGCTTTTTTTTACCGATACTTCCTATAACTTTCTCCACATTAATACAGCATTGAGACCCTCCATTTTGGAGTTGACACAGTGTTTAAGCAGTATAAAGCCTTTATAAATAGCTGTGACATAAATATCCATTTTTGAAGACATTCACTTTGAAAGAAGCTAAGCCAGCAGAATTAGCTTGAGGAAGTCAAAATAATATCCTACTCTCCCACAACTTTATGTAGTCTTAACTTAAAGCTGCCAACTTTTAAGCCATGGCCCTGTTCAAGATAAAAAAAACAAAAACAAAAAACAAAGCATGTCACTTTTTGGGGCCAAACCGAGCCAGCTGGGTCCCGTCGGTCTGATCACTGGCAGGTGAGGTCAGGTCTGTTGAGCCAGGACCAGATCTGGATCATCTCCTGCGGCGTCCTGGGGTGAACCAGCATCAGGCTCCTGTATGCGCACGGGTTTGACCGGTACTTCTCCTCTATGTTAAAGGTCCGGAATCCTTTGTGCTTGTCTGGCGCGAGCCCCAGCTTCCGGAGGCACATCCCTGTGTAGACGTCGTCGATGGGGTAGAGAGCCACATGTTGCGAGATGTTATGCAGGCGGGCGGCGAGGTCTCCGGAGTAAAGGTAGCCCCCGCCTCCAGCATATGGCGGGTACATTCCGGTGTACATGCTCTCTGGGATGAAGTACTTGACCTTCTTGTCCCGGTGGGGCCCCGCGTTGGTGATCACGTCACCCACAAATAGATCCCTGGCTTTGGGCCCTGACAAGCCCTTGAGAAAGTCCAGGATACGGTAGGTGTTGACAAAGACGTCGTCGTCGCCCTTGAAGATGTAGCGGGCTCTAGAACAACGGGTCTGGATCCACTCCAAGAAGAGGAGCTCCTTGACCGTCAGGTTAAAGAAGGAGTCTCTAAAGTCCCACTGCACTATGTCTTTGTGTCGTCGGCTCTCGTATTGCAGCATCTCGGACAGATCTGGGTGGTGGTCCACGGCCGTGGTGTTCCCCAGTAGGAAGACAGTGACCACCGTCATGTTGGCGACTATGCCTGCCGAGCCCCAGGATTGGCGGATGGCTTGGCGTCGGTCAAAGTGCGGCGCCAGGGACTTGACGGCGAGGAGCAGGAAAGGGGGGGCGTTACAGATGTCCGGCTGGTCCATGAGGATGGGGTAGGACCGGCAGCGCATGTAGAGCAGAAAGTCCTTGAAGCGGTTTGGTAAAGAGTTGTAGTCTTTAACCTGAGTTCTGACCCCGAGGTTGGGCTGGCAGGGGTCGGAAGGTAAACTGGTGTCGTTGAGCCAGTTAGGCAAGTCTGCAATGCTGGAGTTCAAGGTGATGATGGGATTGTGCTGAAGGTCCACGATCTGCTGCTGGCGGTTCCAGTAGGGGGATCTCGGGGCCAGCTTGGTCCAGAATGGATCGGTGGGAACAGTGGGCTTCCGACGGCCATCTTTGTCTTTGTTACGGGAGATGAGGATGAAGATAAAGAGGTTGACCATCGTCAGTGTCACCATGAGCTTTAGGTTCCAACGCAGCAACGCCATGGCAGTCTTCCACTGGACACCACCTATAGAGACGGGAACAGAAGTGTGATCAGTTGGGGAAAACTCACAGCATCAAAGAACCGTTTAGTTTCAGGAAGAAAATATGCAGAAGCAACTTCAATGAATAAAATGGAATATGATGGGAAAGCAAAATGTACAAACTACACATCTTCTCTTCCAACCCCAACAACCCTCCTGGGGTCTTAAGATTTTTACTTTTTTACAAGGTTTTTTTATGTGGTTTTGGGAACTGACAGACTGATGATTGCCCCAACCTCCCCTATCTGACCATGACAAAAGACAACCAAAAGACTGGTAGCTAGGGGGTTTGAAAACCACATCTCCCAAAACTCAAGAAACTGCTACTTCAGAATTTAAAGACATATGAAGCATAACTCAATGTGTTCTCTTACAGGAAACAAGCTAATATATGCCTGAAATTTAAACAAATGGAATATTTAGCATTTTAGAGGCTAGAAAGTCAAATGTTACACCACATTTACAAAACACAAAAAGAGGTAGACTGGCTACAGCTGTTAGCCTGTTGCAATACTCTATTAATCACATGATAAATTGCAATGGTCTAATTTCTATTCTGATTATTCATATTTTTTGAAGTGCTTCATAACTTCATAATCCATTTAATTTATGGTTATGGTTGTGTGTGGTTTTTATTCCCATTTGATTTATCGTTTTCTTTTTCTCTGGATTTTTCTTTGGTTATTCAAAATATCTTCTTGTTCTTTAAATAAATAAAGTTTACTGATTTCTTCAAAATGACAAGTAAATCTTCTGTACACAAAACAACCTTTGTGAAATGAATTCATCCCTCACTTGTACTATAAATAACATGATTTTTGTATTATTATTGCCGTTTTCGCCCTGCCCTTTTTTTCCCTCTCTTCTTTTTCCCTTTTTTGCATTATTCTTTCCTTCCCACCCCATGCAGTTTCTGTATGCAATATAACAAACTGGTAGAAATAATCTATTTATTATTAATTGATCCATTGTATGACTACATTTACCTACCTCTCAGATAATTTATTGATGCATTATTATTATTACTTGTTTAATTGCTCCACATACTGATGTCATTCGTATCACCATTATTGCTTATACACTCTCTCTCACACACAGAATTAACAATCATACACTAAAACACAATATTTTCTGTTTCTTTTACCCAGACACTGCGTCTCGTACTCTAATGTACAATAAATCTCTATTTAAAAAAAACAAACAAAAAACAAGATAAAAGTTTACAGATTTTTAAGTGAGTGAACTTGCATGATACTTGAAAAAGGTCTCAGAACAACATCATTGTTTACCAGAAATATTGCATCCAGGCAACTTTTTCCATAAGACCTTTTTGAAATGGAAGTTTTTTTTAATTCAGTTAATTTTTTTTTAGGGCATTTAGAGATATCTGGTTCCATGTTTGCAATAAACAGAAAGCAGAATGACAGCTGCACGTTATCACAATGCTTGCCTGCTTGTTCTGCATCTCTGTTGGCACCTGTGAGGGACTGGCGATGAATCAAGGGTGTACCCTGCCTAACCCTTACTGAACCTGTGAGATAGAGACCAGTCCAGCGTAATGGTGCGTTCACACCAAATGCGTTTTGAGCGTCAGGCGCCTCTGGTTTACATTCAAAGTCTATGTGGAGGCGCATGGAGGGCCGTTGCGGAACGTTTTGAGCGTCTAGCGCAGGGCAATTTGAACCATCTGGAGCGCATCCAAAGTCTTGCTCCACATAGACTTTGAATGTGAGCCAGACGCGCCCGATGCTCAAAACGCGTTTGCTGTGAATGCACCAAAAGTGCACACGCGTCGAACTTGAAGCGTCAGACGCGTTTTTGACGCACGTGGCGCGTTTGGTGTGAACGCATCATAGTAGAGTTCAGAACAGCTGTTGTGACAGAAATATCCAGTCCCAAGGCCATGTCATCACAGTTTGGTGGAATATGACTGAGTGAGTAAAAGTGCTGCCATGCTTCCCGTTATGCATCGATGGAGTGAGGTGAACAGAATCGCCTTATTGCACATCAACTCCACAGAAACACTCATTTGCTGATTGTGTAATGCAGAAAGTCATCAGATTTCTTTGGAAGAAAAAGATTTAACTTTTACACTCGATATTAAACTTCATTACAGGAAATGCTCATTTACAGCTGAAAACGGAAAGTCGCATATTCCAAATAAAGACATCCTTAGAATTTACCAAACTGCTATTGTTTGTGATCAGAATGACTAAAATAATTTCCATTTGAAAATTGCCACAATAATGAAAAACAAGAAAACTGAATTCCAGGAAACTATTGTGAGAAACTTGTGGAAGGAAACTCAAAACATCTGACCCAAGTCATACAGTGTCAAGGCGATGGATTTTGACAATATATACATTTGCCATATTCTCTCATTATTGTGGCAATTGGCAAGAAAAAAAGATTTTTGTCATTTAACAAGTTAAATCAGAACAAACATTTCTTGATAAAGCTTGGACAGTGACATAAAAAAAAAAAGCTGTGTGTTTTTAGTATTTGGATGTAGTTCTGGTTTCAGCAGCAGCTTATTTTAACATCAACATTGTGACTCTTCTGCTTGCCAATCAAGATGAACGGAAAGCGCTCTAATGCTGGAGCACATAGGAACTAGTATTAGCTTCTTTCTCAAACAGACTTTAGTGGGGTGGTGTAAACCTGTTTTATTACACCAAAAGTCAGTTAACACCATCTGTTCATTTAGCCCCTAATGCTTCCTTATCCCCCCCGATCATTTGGCTCGCAAAGATGTTTACACACATCTCACCTTCCAGAGAGAAAGGCGCTTTTGAGAACAACTGGTCAGGTGTGCATGCAAAGACTGGAGGAAACAGTCCAGCACAGGACATAAATTGTACAATTTTATAAATTGTAATTTATCTTAAAAATAATCACAGCTCAAGTCATTTACGGAGAATCGTGACGATCCAGCAATAAAGTTCCTGCAGGTTTTGTTTTGCCTTATCCTTGCTGCATTTCCACATGAAGCAATATTAACTCTTTATGGAAACAAAATATTTTAAATGGCCAAATTGGTTAGAATTTAGTCTCCGTCATGCAAACTAAGACAAAGAAAGCATGAAAGCTATACATACAAATAAAACAAAATACACACAAAAAAAACTGTCATTTAATTATCTCAGAGTTTTGGACTACAAACTGGGGCTGTGATGAACAATTTAGTAATAGATTATTCTGATTAATAATTCTGATAAAATTTTTTTCATTTAACTACTTTGAAAAAATGTTATTTATTTTTTTTTATTTAATATTAGAAATACAATAAAATTAAAAGTTCAAATTTAAATAGGAAACCACTTTTACTGTCCAAAATACAATAATATAGAATTTTTTAAGTAAATTTGAACCAGATGAACATACTTACAAACATCTTAAACACAAAATATATGTTTTGTACATAACTATTCTGATTATGTTCTTTCAGAAAATCACATTTTTGAGTCTGTATGCTTCAATTAATTCATCTATTACTAAATTTGTTGACGATTAATCGATTACTAGTTGATTAATGAGATTAATTGTGATGAAGTGATAACTGAAATAATCATTTTAGCCCAACGACAGAATTTTTTTTAAGTCGTTATGAACATGACAATGGGAACTTCAACATGTTTCAGACTGAAAGAAAAACTGAAAATATTTCAACATGGTTGGTATTAGATTGGAAAACTTTCAGAATAGTGTAACTGAAGGAAATCTGCCAATAGCAACCACATTTTTCAGACTGGCTAAACTAAAACTGGGCTACATTTCATACACAGTAATCTTAAATATACATAATGATATTGCTTTCTATTTTAATAATAATATTAAAAAGACTCTCTAAATAGAGAGTTAGGCCAATTAAAATGTACCAGTGGCTTCACCATCTTCTGGCCCACTGCCTGGATACTTCCTGCCTGTGTATTATGTTGCACTCTCAGATTCCTAGCAACAACTATGCACTGCTTTCTCTCCATTCTCCTCTCCGCCTCATTCAACCCATCTTTCTGCATGGCACTTCTCCCCTTGATTTTCACTCAAATATAATATGACTGGCAAAATATGTACAACAAGGCTTGAATTGGTATCAGATTACCGACAGAGTCAAGCACAAACAAGCTCTCTTCTGGTGACTCATTTTCCTGTCTTTTCCTCCTGGATAGTTGTGCTTTCCTGTAGAGTGCATCCCACACAGACACAAGGACTTTGGGGAAATGAGTGGTGGAGGAGGCTGGCTTGTTAATAAAAGCAAGGCTGCTGGATTAGCAACATGAGAAAGTTGACATCAAAACAACAAGCTTGGCTCAGCTAGAAGTTACACACACATTAAAAAAAAAAAAGAAAAGAAAAAGTGAAAAATATGAGCTTTTTCTCAAAGTGCAAATCTACTTTTAAATTTCACATTTCATTATTCTTGCAGTACAAAAATAAATTTATTAGGAAATTCTGCAATGAACATAGTACAGATGTTTGTCACTGCTCTCCTCGTACATTTTTATTTGAGTGCATTTCAGAAAAAATGGTCGAGCGTACAGTGAAAAATTGCTGTATTTTAGGCAAAAATGTTTCTTATTCTGATTTAGAAAGGATGTAAAGGAGGCTTAAGTGGTTAAATGAAAAATCTGGAGAATGTGCCAGTTTTTTTGTATCCAAATAATCGTCAGAATACTCGATTAACACCGTAATTAAGAAAAAATGAATAATAGTGATAAGAATAAAAAAAAAAAAGCAAATATTTGGTCCAAGCACCATGCTTTAGAGGAATCTTCCCAACAAGACTCACTCCTTCAGGTCAAATAGTCACAACATTGTTGAAACCAGCATCACCAAATCTTCTTCTAAGAATTTGTAATTCTTTAAACAATTATAAATTCTGCAGAAATATTAGTCAATTACATGACTAATAATTTTACTTTATTTACAGTTCGACCTTCCTGGACAGGTTTTCTGCTTCAGCTGCTTGTTAAGATCTAAAAGAAAATTATACAAGTCAAGTAATAAATTGTTACAATTATTTCCATTGATAACCACTGATGGTGTAAAGATCAACAAAAAAAAAAATCCCCTCATTGTTTGTCTTTTATGTCACAAGTAAAAAAACAAAACAGCAGGTGATAAAATACTCTGTCAATGTTGTCGTAGACTAGCTTACGCGCTATAACAAGGTACTTGGTTAGTTTGTGGTCGTTTCATAGACGTGTCACCAACTACGACCAGTTTGAATGCAGACAGGAGCTTTAGAGAGACGAGGCATCACACCTGTATGTGTGCTGGGTGTGGGGCAGCGGGGAACAATGGCAGGTTGAAGACTTGTTTGTCTTCCGAGTATCACTGAGCAAACACCTGAGCTTCCCTTTTATCAGTAAATAATCCTCTCCTGGCATTAATGTTCAGATTTAAATGAACTTTAGGAAACACCTGTTCTGTCAAAGAGACGCATTAACATATACAGTGAGTCATCTTACCAGTGCAGGTGAGTGTGCCTCTTCAGCTGGCGTTGTCTTGGTGTTTAGTCTCAGCTGCCTTACCCCATGCTTATTGCTGCCCTCTGGGAACAAGAGCCAATGGGGAAAAAGGTTGGGAAGGACTGGATGAGGGGGACTAAACCTAAAAACACAAACAACTAAAATTAGTTTTTTACTTTTTACTCGAAGGTCCACCTTGGCAGAACCAAATCTGATTTTAATTGCTGTATTAATATTTGGCGAAAAGTTTTCAAATGAAGGCAAAAGAAGTACTTTTGACCCAGGTGACAAACATTTGGGACACTCCTGAATTAGAGCTTCTTTAATGAAACTATAAGGCAATGATTGCATTTCAAATTCAGCCTTGTATGTTGGCATAGAATCTGTAAGCGGGCCTTAGGCCTGTCACAATACATGGTAAATTGTCCCAGAAGCTATTGTGGTAAACGATAATGTTTTGAAACCATTTTCAACGATGGTATAATAATGCAAGCACACCCTCTCAAAGATCAATAAACTATCATTTCTCAGGAACATTCAACACTGGAACTGGAAGACATTTTTAAACATCCAAAATAAACAAAACAACCAGATGAAGAAATAAATTAATTATGAAGCCGGTAAAGAAAATTGTCCTTGAGAAAGGGGCTAATTGAGATCAATCCACCAGTCTGAAGACGTGGTGGTAGAGAGAGAGACGCACAAACAAAACAATCATGCAAATGGAAATTATCGAGCTCGTTTTGATTCGTCATAGATCCATTTATTTATCGATTTATTGCTTATTGTGACAGGCTTAGCGGGCACTGACCATTTGACCATCCCAACCTGGAGGTTGCATTAGATATCCATTGATCATTTCCATTTAACATAATCAGATCTACCCAGGATGTTCTCTCTGGGTGAAGACGCTGCTCTAATCTTCCATCTTAATTGTTGAAAATCAGATTTCTTGTATGCAAAATTAAATCAATATACTGCAGAAGCCTCTCCATATGTGGGTAAACATCCCGACCACTTGCCAGCACATCCAGGCAGCAGGAAGATGAAAACCTATCAAAACATTACATTGCGCAGCAGATCCATAATCTGAAACAAACACGACTCATAATGTTGTACAGGGTGTTATTGGAGTGGAAAGATGGATTGCTGCATTTCTCAGTGTCTCAGGCGCTCTTCTCAAAAACAGGTCCCATTCATTTTCAGTTGTTTAGAGTCATATTTTTCACTGAAGGGTAGAGCCGTTACCGAGTGTCTCTTCTTTAGACATGTTGATGCACACAGATCTAGTATATTTATGCAAACAATTTGGGATCTTTAGATCAAACTTTGACATTTTCTCTAAAGCAGAACAAACCCTAAACACCGAGATGTAGCTATGAATAAAATGAAGTTCACATAGCGCTTATTAAATATAGTCTATGCACTTTACAAAAAAGGTCAATTTAATCTAATAACAAATACAGCTGCATACTCAGTTACATACAGTTTAATTTTATCTAGGTTATCATATCTGTGACAGCCAAAAAAAAGAGAGAAGGTATTTTAAGTAGGTAGGTAATCAGTGATTAATTCTCTCCTTCCATTTTCTATTGATAATCACAAATTAAAAGAAAAAAAAAAGTTATTTCTTTTTTAATCTGATACAAAAAAAATCTTTTCAATTTTAGTCAGAGGTCAAAAGTACAAAATGAGCAGCAGGGCCGACTTTGATTCAAACATGTCATTGCTCAGGTTTACATGACCGGGGCTTTACTTGCTCCCCCCCTCCAGGCTAAGCTGCGTTTACTTTCTGTAGGGTTTTTTTTTTTTTTTTTTTTAAGACACCAGGAACATTGGCAGTAAAGGCGGACTAAGGTAGGTCTATAGTTGATGAATTAAACTGGGCCGCCCTGCACTAGTCTGCTGGTCGCAAACGCTATTACTCTGAAATGAGATTCCTCCTCATGCACCTTTGAATTTTTGTAGCTTAACCAAAGTTAAGTTGCCAAACTTAATTTTGTAACAACCAACCAACCATGTGCCCTAGTTTTCTGGGGAAAATGCTGCATGTTGTTGGTGTGCATCACTTCATGCCAGCAGCAGGTAGTACATGTTTGCCTTCGCTAGAGAATGTTATTAGAGATCTCAGTTTGCCATGTTTTTGGTCATCGTGGGTCCCTGTCAGCGTCACAGCAATAAAGCATCTTTAAGAGGCCGAGGTGAAGGAAACAAACAGAAAAACTAAAGCAAACAAGCTCGTACTGCCTACCGTTGTATGAGGGTCGCAGATAAGGCAGCACTAGTTCTGAGGCCTGAACAAGTTCAGCTTTTGCAGAGTGAAGATAAAGCACGTCTAACTAGCCGCAGGAACCAAACAGTCATGCAACGTCAACTGCACTGAAATTTCTGAGAAATTACTGACCATGAGCGTAAACGGTTCAAATTGTTAATTCAACTCTGCCTCTGCAGATCTTCTCCATCTCCAACAAGCTCCAACCAGGAACAGGCATCAAAGCTCCGGTGTAGTTAACGTTGCGTTTCTCCCATGTGTTGTGTGCCGTTGTCTCCAGGTACCTTACAGCAGAGATTAGCAGCTGGATCACTATTCAAATTGATTTTACTAATTCATTTCAAGCGGTTAGCAAATAAGAAAAATCAAGTGTAAGTGTGTAACACAAGCAACTAATAGCTGTTTTCATTTGACAAGAACGAGACTGCAAAAATGGAAACTATAAACATTGAAAACCATGTCGATTAGGGGTGCAGTTTTATGGCCAATCACCCATCACTGACCTCTAAAAAGCCTGACCTGCCGATACTAACTTTACAATACAATTTTTTTTGTCCGAAATGTCGCTAAATGTAGCATGAAAGTCGCCAAGTTGACCATTGTTAACTGCAGACGTGCACCTGGCCTGTCAGCCAAACATCTCTCACAGGAGAGCAGAAATGTACAGCGGTTGATATTTAGACCTTTGCTGAGGTAAATGCTGCCATACAGCAAAGATGCGTATGGAAAAGCAAATGGCCCAAGGATGGACACCTGACGTTAAAGTTACAACATGCAAAAGTAAGCAAAGTGTCTTCATTTACATACGACCAAGTAGAAAACAAAGAGCTTTCACTTATCGTGTTAGTATCCTGAGCTTTGTATGTAGGCAGATTTTCCCTCCCTAAACAAAACACTCATCTAAAGAGCGTTTATTTTTATTTTACTGATTTACTTCAAATGGTCTACTTCTGAAATTACCCACTGAACTTTAGCCTGACAATACCATGAGGGGAAAAAAAAACAACAAACAATTGTCATCAAAATATGTGAAAAATGAAAAAACTTAGGCATTGCTGGCAACTTTGCATATCTGGAAGAAGTCTAAAAATTATATACAAAAAGAAACTATAATTGGTTTCATCAAAAAACAAACAAAAAAAAGAAAACAAAACTGAGTGGTTACATTTATTTTTAAATCAAAATATGAGATGATCCCAGTCAAAATTAGAAGGAACTAAAGCTGAGAGAATTTGCTTGAGAGTCATTTTAATTTATTTAAGCTACGAGTGCTGCCTTACCTCATACAAATGCATGATGTAAATGCCTAATCGAGATAGTGAGAGGTATTTTGAGCATTACATGGGAGCGGTCAGAGTTTTAGTTGTAGTGAATAATAGTGACATGGTGCAAAGTCAAGAGCTCCATGAATAAGCTGAAGGCTGCAAGTGAAGAGGGGATAACTGTGACAGTCTGGCCAACAAACAACAGTATTCACAAAAAAACTAAACGTCTGCTTTAGCTCTCATCAGACAAGCGGGATTAATTACCATGTTTATTCACTTTGTCTTTATTGGACAGCAAGCCACAAAACACAGGAAGAGCTGTTTAGATTAGAAACTATTTGACTTCACCCTCTACATTTAATCATCTTCTTTATATTTGTTTCAAAGTAACAGGATGTTCTAATTAGGGGAGGGAGGAATAGATTAAGGCGACCAACACCACAAAAGTGATGAAAGAAACCTGCAGTCACCAATGATGGCGCTTCAATGCACATCACCCAAAAATAGAAAGTCATTTCTCATTATCAACAAATACTTGTGACTCTGACTCCCCACTCTATGAGGTCACCTCTCCCTTTGCTGTGACTCATTTACTTGCCCTCAACGCAATTTATCCCTAAAAACAGACGGTGGTAAACCAGCCATCGTTTTACAAATAAAACCGAGTTAACTCGAGCACAATTAGTCAAGATCAATTAACCGAGGTTTAAATAGATAAACACAAACCGAAAAAGAAAAACGGCAGCAAATTTCGGCGGCGCGAGTTTGATTTTTCCAAAATTGGAAACCGAGTGAATATTTCAGATCAAACTAGTTCTGTTGAAAGAAACTTTAAGTAGCTGAAACCTAATGCTGTGCTGCCACCCTTAACAATGACTGACTTCAAAAGTTTGTGATGACTCAAGTCTGAAGGCATGTTGCCCACTCTCAGCCAAGTTAGACGACTTCTGAGTTTGAATGGCACGTTTACGGTCACACTTTGTACGGCGTCCGAGTTGGACTCAAGTCCAGACTTTGGCGTAGCCACTCCAGAACTGTGTTTTAGTCATTCAGATGTGTCCTTATTACTTTGCTTTAGAGGGTTTCTCCTCCTGTTCATACAGAGTGTGACTGTACACCGTCCTATACTGATGGCTGAACTTTCTCCTGCAGGATTTTCTGATAGACCACAAATTCTGTATTTTTATTCATGATATAAAAAAAAACAAAAAAACCTGTTTTTTTGCAGTTACTCTGGTTAGAGTTATGTTTCTTACAATATTCATCATGTTTGATTATCTGAAACATTTCACAGTAGGGCTGTTGTAGATGAATATATTAGTACTCGAGTATTCTATAGATTAATCGAGTAGACGGATAAAACATATTGATAAGATAAAATATTGGTAAATCCAGCATAACAGCTGTGTTACCATCGGATATCAGCATCAGTCCAATTATTCACAGTTGAGCTTCCCCAACAATAACTTTTCTGTAGCTTAGAAAATGAACTTGTAACAATAACAGCTCACGTTCGAAGTTAACCTGAAGAAGAAATACAAAAATCTGAAATTATATTCAATTTAATAATAAAGAGGCAGGCTCACAAATAAGCTTATAAAAAATGTTTATACTCCAGCTTTTAGTTTATGTATTATCTTCAGTCAATTTAATCGATGAACTCTCACCTCACCCAGACATTTATAGCGTCGGTGTCCATGTTAGCGACAGGATTTGAATTGTTGCAGCCCCATTTCAGAGTGAAAACCAGAAAACTGTAAGGGGGCAAACACTTCAACAACACTGTAGTTACTGCAAACATACTACAAAAAAAAAAAAAAAGAAAAAGAAAAGACAGCTGCTACTTTGCAGCCCGACTGTTTAAGGACATGTTAATAAGATCACAGAACAAGTCAAACTTCTGTGTGAAACCAGAAACCAAAACATGGAGTCAAACGATGCTTGAAGCCGAGCAGAACAGCAGAATGGTTACAACTGCTTGGGAGCATTTTCCTCTAAAGGCGCATCGAGTTGTAAAACACTGTTGTAAAAAACATCACGACTCTCACTTCCAGTAAATATTTGACGTTTCTTTGCTGTAGCTTGCTGTCCATTTACTTTAGAATCAATGTCTCTGTTGGGCCTTTTAAGATTATTGCTATTGTGAGCTATTATTGGCTGAACTGACCATGCACACCCTCAGGAACTGAGAGCAGGAAGCCTGAAGCAGACGGAGGAAGAGCCTAGACTACAATTATGCAACAGCCATTTATTGGTCAGATTTTATACACTGTATTTTACTGCCCTTTCGTCAACATATGTAAACCATATATCCACATGAAGTTCCTCATACTTTATCTCCAGTACAGAGGACAGAGAGTTAAAAAAATGTATTGTCAAGCATTCTGGTTGGTGTTAACATTGAATTACAGAAACGTCCCTACAGAGGGGAGTGTTACGACACATTCAGGTCCCCAAACACAACAATACAACAGTCAAATCCAGCACGTTTCAGCCACAAAGACACATGCTCAGTCAGGATGATGCAATACATCATATGAACAAGTCACGTTTTTTTAATAAGCACAAAGACATTAGTTTCCTGATCAAACACCCACATCGTTGCTGCAGGCCAAGATACATTTACCTTGGTTTCACGTTAACGGGTTGATGTTATTTGTTTTCAAAGCACATCATGTCATTTTGTAGCACAATCAAGTAAATGTTATCTTCAGTTGTAGAAATGAAGCATGAATTTGACTCGACAACTTGATGCCGTTAAAGTGAATTTGCAGTGATTGAGACTGAAATCTGTATCATAAGTTAGCATCTGCGTTTCCGTTGGCCGTAAAACTGCAGAAATCTGAATTATGAAAATAGATTTGCTTAAAGGAAACATGCAAATTTTGAGAAAAACAAAAAACAAAACAGAAGTCTTTTGATAAAAAAAAAAAAAAAAAAATTGTTGCCTAGGATGACCGTACCGAAATTGGCAACGGAAACACTTTTACTTCCGTCACATGAGTCACGTGATCAACAAACCTGATGACCCTACAAAATGGAGGACAGGAAGTGGTAAGACGATGATGATGGCGCAGCATGTTTCCTAATGTCATCCTATGAACAAACTTATTCCAGTGTAATTTTAATTCTGTTTCTTATTTAATGGCAATAGTAAAATTGCGTTGTTTTTTTGTGTTTTTTTTACATTAGCGGAATATCGACAAGGTTTTGCACACATCTTTAGATGCAGCTACAGATAAATTGTCAGAGTATGAAAAAAAAAACAAAACAAAAAAAAACACTAAATCATAATAAACCATCAAATATAACATCCAAGAAGTCCTTTTGTGATGACAATATTGCATACTGATATTTTGATACAGTGCTCTACAGGACAATCAAAATGCATGTGAACCCTCTCTATTGATGGTTCTAAACTGCCCTGCAGTTAATCTGCATCTGAAGCACCAAAGTCAAGCACAGCTCAGTTAGCATTATTAATGACTGACCCACCTTTGGCATTTGTGTCAATGTTTCTTTTGTAAAACTGAATCAAAAGGTCATATTAAATGTCATGGTTGCAAAAATAAATAAATAATAATAATATAAAAAAAACAGGAGACAGTTATGATTAAAATAATAATTCATTTCTATGCATATTGCTTAAGAAAACATATCGCAGTTTACCAACTAGCAGTAAAAAGATTATGCAGCAGTTTTCATAAACAGACAAGTATAGATATCAGAGTTAATGAGAAAGTGAATATAGTACAGACCTAATGAGATTTCAACATAATTGGCAGCACCCATGGGTATCACCAAGACTCCCCATTTAAGAAGGACTGAAATGAATGACCTTAAAATTAGAAGAGAAATTATACATCTAAAAAATAAAGATGGAGAATAAGGCAGCCTTATGTTAGCGGTGTCATTTAGCTAAAACACTTTACACCTCAGCTGGAAACACACTAAGGATTTTATTCTCTACAGAGCTAATCCAGACTATGCACAACAAAAAAGCTGCCATTTGGCCTGATGTCAAGTATCATGTTATTCAACCTTCAATAATAAAATATTATTCCAGCCAACAAAATGAAAGTCATACCGTTTTTTTCTCTCTAAACTAAAATATGAAGTACTTGAGTGTGAACAGTATTAGAAAGAGCATGTTTGAAAAGACCTTTGTCAAGGTCCCATCAGTGTACACAGGTTCCAGTTCAGGGTCAACATTAAAAGGTGACCAAAACAAAGAACATGTGCTTTTAGAAACCAATACTTCCAGTAATGCATTTAATCTCACATACTCATATTTCTACTTTCTCCAAACCGGCCACAACTAGTTAGTCCAATCCTTTAATAAGGCTATATTTTTCCGAAGCTTTGACCTGCTCCAGGTTAACAAACAAGTCAAGAAAGTTCAATTTTAGCATCTGGATGAATCGCAAAATAAAATGTATACGGCAGACAGAAATGTCTTGCTCTGGACAGATTCTTCCCGTTAGCATTTTCAAATGCTAATTTTGTCCCCTACTACCATTTTACACCAACAAACAAACCCTTTCATACACAACATCCTGGTACTGACTGTCTATTTCTTTGCTAAAACAAAATTAGTGGTACAAAACTACATAAAGACTTAGTAAAAATAAAATGGTGCAGCAACAAAAAGACCTGCACCCTGGAAACCCCAAACCAGGTGGAAGTTACTTCGTAATATGAAGTGTTATGAGAAATAAGTTTAGACCCAAGTATCTAAACTGACTGAACAAAAAGCATTACATGATTACTTGTGCTATAAAATGAGATTTCATAAAAGCGTGACGACCAAGACCTGACAAAAATAATTGTTTTGTTTTCCACCAAGCTCATTTGAACAAAAGTAACAACTGATGCACAGCAGCTACACTTTTACACATTTGGGAGTAGTGTAAAAAAAAAAAAAGTTTATGATGTCAAGGAACATGCAAAAAGACTCACAAAATCTACAAAACTATCCATCAAAGGTTTCTTACAGAAAAACCATAAAAAAAATCTCTTTTTGTCAACATTCAGTTCGCTTGTTGCTCCATGTGCACAGTCTTCACTGTCTGTTGTTACTCAATAACCGAGTAACTTCTAACGGTAACTGGCTTCATGTGGTGCCAAACAGATACTAGGCAAAGTAGACTCAAGATGCTCGCCAAGCGTGATTATATCTCTGTCTGAGCAGTGTTACTATAGAGATGACACACACGTCCCTGAACAGGAACGTCGCAAAATGACTCATGAAATTCTAGAAACTTCAATTCTTGGATTTGTAACGTAAATAAATAAAAGTCGAGTTAGATGATAAAGTCTTTTGTTCAATCTTTAAAATGCGGCAAAAGAGGATTAGATACCGTTTTGCACCACGTCAGAACCAAGTCACGTTTTCACAATGTGACTTCAATTTCCATCTTGTCCGAGCGTTCCAAGTTTTCTTCCTTTGCTAATTTGCTGTAACATAGCAAAACAGTGTTGATATTTAACCATTAATCTTGCTTATAGGTTTAGTAACTTCTGCTTACGGTAGCCCCGTTTAAAAGCTGAACTGTGAAGAACAAGTTGGCTAACTACTCTCAGCGGCGTGAGACTCGTTATGAAATAATTCCCAACGCTTAGAAGAGCAAAACTCCACCAATGTGGGTTAACTCACCAGGTTTCCGCCGTTGTTTATCTACGAAAAGTCTTCTAAAAATGGCGGGGGGTAAAATTAATCCGTAAGTCTCTCCGCTGTCGTCTGTTGCCCTTTATTATGTCTCCTTGTTCCCCTCTGCTCGCTTCCCCTCGATAACGGCTGGACAACGTCTACAGACCAACTTTCAGTTGTTTCAAAGAAGACTGTCGCGCGCCCTCGCGCGCACGGCTGGGAGGAGCACATACACATGCGCGTGCGAGCTACCGCTAACATTTATATAGCTTCGGGAAGCAACTTAATACTGTTGTCCAGGTGCAGCCACTCAAGTCAACTGACTACCGCCACGGTGGAGTTTGGGTGGCCCACGGTTAAAGCATAATTATCGCTAAGGAGCTAACAACTGAATGAGCAGTAGTGTTCTAAACTAAATAGGTCAAAAATAATTTTCAAACAATAACATAAAATTCTGGAAACACCTTTTTGTATAATCACGAGCAAAGTAAGTGGGATTCGCTGCTTATTTCAGTAGCCTATTAGAGTCATGAGGTATTTGAAATCTATTTTTAAGTCATGACTTCCCCTCTTACATTTTTGTAAGAGTCACCAGGAGACCGAGAGTGTTTAAAGTAGTTATGTCATGAAGACATGTCCTGCAGAGTAAATATGTCAAACACAAACTCTTGAAAGTGTCTCTAATGAGCTGCGTGATCTTATTTCTCAGGATAAATTCAGTCACACTATGGAGGAAATCCTTTTTACTGTTGTGTCTGGGATCTTGTTTTTATATATATCATGATTCATATATCTGACCACAGGTGAAGGACGGAAAGCAGACAGACCAGTAATCTAGTGCTTTGCATTCCTGTTTGGCTTTTTCCTCCTCGTGACAGACAGAAGTAGTTCCACATTACTTTCTATTGATCTGTTCCTTCCTGCCGTCTTTGTACAAGATACCAACTCACTTGAACTGATCTGCTTAAGGCTAGCTGGAACAGTTTGCTATTTCTGGTTGAGAACCACAAATTTAGCTGGCTGACTATGTTATGAAGTATTCAGAAACAAGATACACAGTAAAAACTGCTGGGTTAAAAACAACCCAATTTGTAACCCAGTGCTGGGTCAAATATGGACCGACCCAAAGCTGGGTTATGAGTTGGGTAGATAGTTTGACCCAACACATTGGGTTATGGCAACTAATCAAAGGTAGGGTTACATTGACCCAAGACAATGTATCACAAAATACATTGTTAGGAAAATCAAGCAATAAAACTGCTTTTAGTCAGCATTCGAGGAGCTAACTTTTGAACTTTTGGAAGTGTGGCTGTAGAAATCTAATCCAAACCAAACACAATCTTGCGTATCAAGGCTGGCTCATCAGGTGATAAAAACGCACTTTCAAATCAAAATCAAATCAAATTTTATTTGTTTAGCACATTTCAGCACCTAGGCATTTCAAAGTGCTCCCATCATAACAAACACAAAAACACAGAATCATGCAAGATAGAATCAACAGTCAAAAACATTACATTAAGTCAAGTGCCATCATTAAATGTAATTGATTACGTTTCAAATGTAACTCTAAACAGATGGGCTTTTAATCGAGATTTAAAGACACCCAGTGTTTCAGCTTTTTTACAGTTTTCGGAAAGTTTGTTCCAGATTTGTGGTGCATAGAAGCTGAATGCTGCTTCTCTTCATTTGGTTCTGGTTCTGGGGATGCAGAGCAGAACCAGAACCAGAAGACCTGAGGGGTCTAGATGGTTGGTACAACAACAGCAGATCTTTAATGTATTGTGGTGCTAAACCATTCAGTGATTTATAAACTAACAACAGTATTTTAAAGTCTATCCTCTGAGCTA
>CAEGAE010084321.1:0-36466 GCA_903067095.1 Girardinus metallicus
CAGGTACAAAACACTGGAATGAAATGGCTTAATTACCTCCTTCTTGTGTAGAGGCCTGCTAATGACCTAATTATTCTTTTCAGGTGTGGTGCAGCAGAGGCACATCTAAAAGTTGCAGGACAGTGGCCCTCTAGGACTGGAGTTTGACACCTGTGGTCTAGAATGACAACACTACACCTGTCTTACCTTTCCTTATATATTAGGTTATGCAAGGCCTTGAGAATTTTATCCTGACACACCTCATTGTTGCGGTGAAAAGTTATGCATGAGAAGGGTAGACATACAGTGAGAGTGCACTTCAAGCTCTCGCATTCCTGCGAGAGCTTGAAGTTTATGATAGAAGTTGGCTCAGCATCTCAGGGATCGGATCACAAACAAGAACACAACCTGGACCCGTGCCCATGGATGAGCCGATCCTAATAAGAAGCTTGTATATCAATTGATCTGTTTCCAAATCAACAGACATTGTTGCCAGCTGTGGGTTAAATCAATATTTATGAAACATTGTACGGCACTTTTTTAAACTTTTGAACAAACTTGTCACTGCATTTCATCTGTAGCGTAAAGGTCTTTGAACATCTACTATTTAGAGGCACACCCTGTTAGATTATTGAAAAGATAACAAACTTCAGTAATCCAGCTGACATGTTGGAAAACCGAGCACAAACACAGCATCTTCTCTAGCATTACTTAAAAAAAAAACACCGAAACTCGCTGTCTCTGCCAGCAGGGGACTGTTGTCAGATGAAGTTTGACTGGCGGGACCTCCCCCTCCTGCATGCAGGGGGTAAACAACTTGTCAGTCAGCGCAAGTGGAAAATGACAGATAACAACCAGAGCTTTGTTGTGTTCTGTCAGCGTTGCTAAACAAGCGAGCATTTTGTGTTTGTCAGAAACCAGAGAGCAAATAATTTGAATGTTTTAAAGGGGTGCAACCAGGTGTGAGTAACAAAATGTGGCATTCTGGCTATTGAACTTTCATTTTGTCTATTCATGTTCACTTCTCACCATGTACCTGTCATGTATCAATCTGTTCTGGACTGATTATTTCCCTGTTTTTATTTGAACATAGTCACATGCAGAATGGTGATTGAGCTAAACTTACACTAGAATGCATATGTGAAATCCACAAATATCGGCTTGGATTTCCTTTCTGGACTTTTCAGTGTTTTGCTTGTTTTGCAAAACCACTGAGAGAATGCAAAAATATGTTTACTCTCAAGTAATTAATTAATGAAGATGTCTTACATGCAGTACATCGAGGCTTAAGCTAAACTATTGCTAAGATGACATCGATATGCAAGGGTAAAATGGTGTGCAAAGACAAAAAATAATTACTTTCAGTCGAGTAAAAATGATCTTAGCCTAAAATGTGCACACAATTTTTCAACTAATAACCTACTTGGCTCACATTTTAACTTGCTTTATGTAAATATGCATTACAGCTTTCTTTAGTTTTGCTTTAGATGTGATTACCATTTCAAAATGTTTTAAATTTGAAATACATTTAATTCACTTGTGCAACCTGTTTCCAAGTTGGTACACTGTGAACTTTTAAGTGCAATAAAAATGCCATTCTTTGCAGTGCAACTTCAAGAGTTCAACAAATGCAATGCATTTTTTCATTGCTTGCTCTGGAGGAAAAGCAACACACCTGCACCAAGCATGTGCAGAAACTGACTAGACCATAGTTGTGCAGACTCTAGTCTTCCATGTCTCAGTTGTCTCCACCTTGAACCTGCAGAGGAATCCCAATCTGTTACTCAAGATGAGTGACAGAACCTTTTTTTTTTTTTTACTACTTTTTCTTCACTAATTTTGGCGTGAAAACATTTGCCAGTCTTGCAGGGATCACCTCAAATCCTACAAAAACAAATTGTAAGTGAGACAAATTGGTGTAGCGATTTACTGTATTGCCTCTGGTGAAGATTTGGTGCATCTAAACCAATAAACCTGACAGCTTACGAGACTAAATCATACAACCACAGGAGAAACATCATGAACCAACACGTTCCTGAGTTTCCTTTTTCAATTCATCACTGACACTTATTCACACCTGGAGGACATATTTAATTTTTACAGTTTGAAAATTGGGTGCTATGGAGCCATTAGATTATGCCACTTGATATCAATGCCAAGAAAAGTGTGATAGGCAGGGTTTGATGAGTTGTGTGCCTATTCACCGCTGCAGGAAGTTAGTTCTCATATGGGGCAATTGAAAGCAATCGGTTGATTTTGGCTTTAGAAGTAAACGCAAAATATAAAAAGCATTTCATAATTACAGGTCTGTCTCTGCATGGTCATTCAACTAAATAGAAAGGACAAGAGAGGAGAGAATTAACAAGAGAAGCAATAAAAGGTCCATCATAACTCTGGAGGAGCAGCAGACACCCTCAGCTCAGGTCACCATGGCAACTTTTAATTGTACACTTCACAAATCTAGACTTCAATCTGGAGACTGACTAGTATTCGCAATTTTGCTGCCAAGACATTTAAAAAAAAAAAAAAGATGTTTTTGTCTTGCAGAAGTCCATGTTTTGCTTGGCCCCAGTCTCACTATGTATTAGCTGGACGACTAATCTGTGTTCATCAAAGTGAAGACAGTGAAAGATTTACCTAGGGGGTGAGTTACCTTCACAGGAAAACATAATGGCATGTCAATAACTGCTAACATAATCACACTTCATCTGTCCTGCCCTTTTAGCAAAAGAATCTATAAACCTACATCAGAACTTATGCTGTTGTTGACATTTTGCAACTTTTGCAAAAGGTTTGAATTGTCTTATCTTAAATGCCCAGAGAAGTGTTCCCTGTTTGAGTTGTGAGACATTAGGGAGTGCGGTTTGCTTTTAGCAAAATGGCAAAATGAATGCTAATAAGCAGCAAACCTCTAGCATCCTGTTGGCAGACTGAAGAGTAGGAGGTAAGGTTAATAATTTTCTACCATCAAACCTGGCATCCTGGAAGTGTGAGGTGGTGTGGCTCCATGGCACACGCTAACTTTCCTTCTACTTGTTCAAACATGCAAGGCAGCAGGCATGTGTCAAGTAGTGTGCTTTTAGCTGCAACACTTCTCTGTTTCTTTTTAATCCTCTTTTGACGTTTTCACTTGATAAAGGATAAATCTTAAACCCTTCTTTTCACATGTTTTCAAAGCACACATAGACATCTAACTCTATTTAACAAGTTGACAAAATGCTCACCACTTTCTTAAACTTTCACAATCAAATGATTATCTTTTACTCTTACTCAAACCTAAACATATGTAAGTTAAGTCAAACATTTACAGGTTCCACAATTTGGCTGCAACTGTAAAAAGAAATGCTCCAATAAATTAGTGTCCACTCTTGTAAGTAACCCATGTACAAAAGCACACATTCACACACACAAACCCACCAAAAACCACAATAAAGGAATTACGGAGATTATGACTCTGCAGACTTGCTGGTGGTTGCTAGGCATTGCAACAACACCAACAAATGTGTGAAAGGGATGTTTCCTGTGTCTGCGTGAACTGTTGTAGTAACAGTACACACAGTCAGGTGTTATTTACTTTATGACTTCAGAATGTGGGTAGAGTTTTAAATGAGACAGCTGAATACTTACAAGTCAGTTTCACTCAGATTCTGGGAAAAACAGGGAGTACAGATGTTTTTGAGACCTTAGGAAAAAAAAGCTCAGTTTCAACATCAGACGGGATTCACTACTCGCAAGACCTATAATCAGCCACTGTGTTGACTAACCAGCTACTACATAACCACACCCTTTGAGACTTTTCTTTTCCATTTGTTTGATTGTAAAACATTGTCTGTTGCAGTCAATGTGAAGTAGTAGTAGTAGTAGTAAAGTTTGTGAACCTCTCTGAAAATGACAGATGTGCAAGTTGATATAAGGGGTTGTACAAGCAGTACCTACTCATTGGATGTCAATGATAATGCAGTCCCTTGTGTCATCTATGACCGCACAGACTATGATAGCACCTCTATTGTCCACTGGTAAATAGTTTGAATATGTGTCAACAAAAATGTATTTAATGTAAAAAATAACATAGGTTCCCTTTCGAAAAATGCGTTGTATTCTTACTCTCAACTAGATAAGCTACCAAATGTGGGATGGAGCTATTATCTAAGTCACGTCAGCAGTTTAATCAAGTTTTGCATAACTAAGCATGTTATTTTTTCAAAATTATCACCAAAAACTAAGAATACTGTGTTGGTTGTTAATTTGGACTCAGCTAATTATTGCAGATTCTGTGAATAACTGGCTATATTTATGTAGCGTTTTTTTTAACTTTCTCCCAGAATCTGTTTTCAGGAGAAATCACAATAGAATCTAACCTTCAATTTGTCCACTAAGCATTTGCTAAATGTTGCTTAAGCTTTCTAATATCTCTATGCTCCCCATCACATTGTGTAACTTTATTTTATTTCAATACCATAGGAATGCATGATGCCATCATTTTGGCATCATTCTACCTTGCATTTGACAAATTGCATACACATTTTAATCTATTGATAAGCCAGAAAATATGCCATGTATACCACACATATGGCACTGCTATGGAATGGATGCAACTCAGACTCGAATTCCAGCAACAACACAAAAATAACATCATTTAATGTTATGCTACACTGCACTGTCAGCACTGAATAAGATTCATTTACCTTAAGAGGGCTGATGCCTGAAACTAAAAACCAATGGTTTGACCTACTTTTAGAGTGACCTGACTCTGATTCATCTGGCAACTTGGCGACACTCACTGAACATTGAAATTTTATTCCTAGATGGTCAGCTCATTGTTAAAAACAAACAAAGAAACTACCATCCCCCCAAAACAAGATGGTATCATTTCAGCAAAAACACAAACACTGCTCTGACACAGAAGAGCACAATGAATACCACAACTTTGATTCCAATACATATTTACTATAAAGATATTGCACGTACTTCAAAAATTCAACAAGACTTTATGTTCCACTGCATCTTCTTCAGTTCCTCATGATCAGACCTGTGAAACATGTTTTCAGTATATAAGAAAACACAGAACATAGCGTGACAGCAGCTGTAGTGGTTATAGCTGACCTTTGTTTCCTGAACATTCCTTTAACTTCACAAAGCTCACTTACTGGTCTCATTTTCAAGGTGTAAGACATTGTTAAATATTGAAAATGATATAATGCTTCCAAAAACTTCCTTTTTACAGCTTGGTTTTCTTTTTACTACCTTTCATCAACGTACCAATCAACCTTTAAGGCATATGTCTATTGGGTTTGTTGCAAAAGGCAAACAATCATGATAAACTGACAAACTGATGGATCATCGCTTTCCAGACGATCCATTTAAGCACACTAACATTTTTTAATATTGTGTACTGATTTAATGTGTTTATACTATCTTGCAGCAGTTACAAAACTTAAGATTAGCGGTATTATGTCACAAGATTAACTTTCAAGTATGCTAGCCCTAACATAGCATTGCCAGAGGTATTGTATGAAATGCAAAATGAGGTTGCTTTATGGCTTACACAGCAGCACCTGGGAGACACACAGACAATTCCCAAGGTAGAGTGAAGCTTTTCTCAGAGACGCTCTTAGACTATTAGATATTTATTAATTCTTAGTCACTTACAGTAGACGGAGTTGATGAGCATTGAAGCATAACTGTTAAAACAGAAAAACAATGTGTAAGACAGGCAGGGTATGTGACATCATACAAAAGCGGACACTGTAAAGCATTACACACGCACACACACAAATGGGTCGGTTGCTAGGTTTTTATTTGGCCAGACAACTTTCCTGATCTTACTTGTCTGATAAAGAGTGAGTCATCATGTCAGATTGCAGCATTGCCAGGGTTCCCATGTTAGACTGTAACTGTGCTGAGGTGTGTGGAGAATTTTGATGTTATCTGTTTGGTGTTTTTCAGTATATGAACTAAAGCCAGCCTAAAATGAGACTTAGATCAGCCACAAATAAAACATTTTGTTTATTTGTGGCTTCAATGGAAGCCAATGAAAGGCCCAAATTTGGAAAAATAGCTCTACAAGTTTGAGTGTGTATGCGTTAGTGCTTGGATGATAAACAAGATGTTAAAGTCCATTATTGCATGGTAATGATGGTCTATCAATAAATTTGTAGTCATTTGAGAAGTTTCTAACCTGCCAACAGTCTGCATGCAAATAGTCCCGCTACCGTGTGAAATTAGCTTGCTGCAATGCAGCTAAACGTGTTAGTCACTGGGAGGGTTTTGTCAGACAGGGAGCTCATTGTTCAGCCAACTAACTTTTACATATTCACCACTGCAGATTAACCGCATTCTGTTGTGCTGGCCTTCACCAGACATTTCTGTGCTTGGGCTGTGCTCACTGTGTTGTAAGGGCGTGTACCTTTTTGCAGGTGATGAAATTGGGAGGTCCACATTCAAACACCATTCGTGGTGAACACACCCAGAACCTTGAAGAATGGTGAGGGAAGCGTGGTAGGGTGTGTTCACACATCCACAAGTCCAAGATTGTGTGGGCTATTTGTAATTCCTTTTCTCATTCATTAACAGCTTGGTTATCCTCTTGTAAATTTCAGAAACATTGTTAAACTTTTACCTTTGCTATGGAAACAAAGCAGATTTGCATAAAATAAAGAACAGTGTATTTATCTAGTTTAGTTAATCTCTAATCCTTTGGAGCATCAGTAAGTCCTGTATTGTTTGCATTGTTGTCTTGTTTTTAATGTAAATCATAGGGAATCTTCTTGTCGATTGCTCTTGTTTCTGTATTCACTGGTTTTTCAGTTTGATGCCCACTCTGCCGAGGTTCAATAATAATGTAGTGTTGTTAGCAAGATTAATTAGTGCACAACTCAAGTGTATTTGAGTCACACAGCAGGACAATTATCAAAATCATCAAGGCACCTCTGAAAAAGATAATGAGTACCTAGGTTTATTAACCACTCTGGTCATACTTGAAATCTCCTTCTTAAGACTTAAATTACCTAAATACATTTGATTGTCGTTGGTTTTGTTCCTTTCTTTGATAGACAATTCCCATGCATGTTTAAAAAGAAAGCAGACATCTCTAATCACGCTGCAAATTGCAAATCAGGAAATAAACTAATCTAATAATCTTACCTTGCTGAGCTATGGTTAAGGTGTGGTTGTAAAAATATTTGATTTACGGGTGCATTAAATCTTTGGCGTCATAAGCCGTCACCATGCATCATTTAATTGCAACAAAATCCTTCAAAGCCAGTAGATCTGGACGGGAAATCAGCAGGAGAACTACATCTTATTTGCTATGTGGAACCATCATGCTATTGCTGTCTTTAACTATATGGTTTCTTTCTTTTTCTTTATTTTTCATCTTAGTCAGTGATATGCAATGCTTTGCAAATGTATTCATTGCTTCTCCAGATTTCTTATGTTGCAACTTCCTTCAAATTCTACATATTTTAATGGAATTGTGTGTGATGGACCAATACAGAGTAGTGAATAATTATTAAAAGAAAAGGAGATTGGTTTTCAGAACCTGAAGGCCTGAACAGAAAAAGAGAAGTATTTGTTGGTGAGGATAAGAGCACTATCATCACTGGCCAATCTCTTTTAGCCAGACAGCTGCATTTATAACATTAACAATTTAATCTGAGATCCTGTGACCTGAGCAGGATAACCATGTTAAGTACATAAGAAATAAGTTGCGCTGAGAAACATCAGAAACGAAGCCCATCACTAACAACATTTGGAGACAGAAGCTGTCCAACAGGTTTCTGCTACCAAGAGAAAGATTTATAAAAGGAATGAGAGCCACAGAAACAAACAGACTCAGGAATTTAATAGTTGACAGGTGGAATTCAAGTTTAGTCCTCCATTTGCCTCGGGCTGTGAAGAAGCTGCCAGCTTTAAAGCAGAAAACTTCCTTTCCCCACTTTTAATGTCTGGTTTGCTTTGAACCTCCAGGGCGGAGCACATGTCAAACATGATTGCAGTTTTTTCCATTTCTGTTTTGTTGTTTAATTTGGGTTTTAAAAAGTAAGATTGTGATTGTTTTATTGTGGAAGCTTGTTTCTATGGCAAAGAACCCGAATAATTGCCAGTTTTACTTCTCTGATTGCAGCATTAGTAAAAGCCTAGTTCCTAGCCAGATTTCAGATTTGAAAGGGTAGACAGTGAAACTGTGACACATTTGCAGCTAGTTTTGTTTTAATAAACACTCCATTCACTTCAACCGAAATAACAACATAAAAAAAGGTTTAACTAAATAAATTTGCTTTTCATTAAATCACAGTGCCTTGAGGTAAATTCAGCTATTTTGTGAATTATTCTGAGATTTGTTGAACATCAATGAACAAGCATCAGAAAGTACATTTTCCAATAATGGAAAGGGTATTCCACATCTTCAAACCACAGCAGTTCATCTAAACTGACAGCGAGAATACTATTAATCATATTAATAATAACCCTGTAGCAACTCTGTGGAAACACAAGACTAAACGTTTTATGAGACACTACACATCACTCCAAACACGCCATTGGTGAAACACAGTGCTGGTAGCATCATGCTGTGGGGATGCGTTTACTTAAGCAGTGAGGTTCCCCTTCCTATGGAACATCGACGATAGACAAACATACACAGTTGAAGCGGGTAGAGAGATTTTCCACAGGATTTGCAGGTGTAATTGGAGTGAAAGTTATTTCTCCAAAGCATTGACTCAGCTGCCCTGCAAACATATGTATACCGTGTTTTTCAGTTTCTACAACACCTCACGTGGATTTTACGCCTCCCACAGATTGATTCATTATTGCTAACGTTGTGAATGGATTAAACAGTCCAGTTTTGTAAATGTCCACTTATTAAAGTGTGTGGTGTAAAGGAGGACAACCTGTCAAACCACACCTCAGACATTGTTAGGTGTCCACACCTAGTTGACACATACTACGGTACAACGCAAATTCTATAAAGTTTCATAATGTGTCTCAGTTTAAATTGATCTACAAGGGAAGTATACCCGTCCATCCATCCATTTCCTAACATCCTTGTCTGGGACGGCTGCTGGTGCCTTTCCAGCTAACGTTCCGGGCGAGAGGCGGGGTCGCCCTGGACAGGTCGCCTGTCTGTCGCAGGGGAAATACACCCATGAATCAAAAATCAAAAAGTTTAAGATTTTATTTGTGATTTAAATGCACATGTAAGACAGCAACGGGGAAGTTAGAGTGGAGAGGCCTTGTGACATCAAAAACTATAAAATCTCTTAGGTACAAACGAAGAGCTAACTCCTCCTAACTCCTTTACTACAAGCTGAGATGAAAGAAATTAGATTATGTGGAACCTAAACTATGTATGCATTGCCTCTTTGCTTTTTTTTGTTCACAATGGAATTACAAAAAAGAGAGACTGTAACATGAAAGCTACATGGATAGATTTTTATGACTTAGCCTCAACAGTTTCACTTTCTTATAGTTTCACTGATTTATTTTCTACTTGCTCTCCCTGTTCCTTAAGCGCAGTAACATATGCAGCAACCTATTGCAAGCAGCGCTGCCACACACTGCCTGACACAAGGTGCATTCTCTGCAAGATTATGTGCTGTGCTATTTCAGACATTTTTAGCAAATTTCTTCGAGGTCGAACATGCATGAGTGCTCCATGTTACCCTGACTTGACCAGGCTTGGACTCTTTAATAACTACAGTCATGACCAGTGATGGAAATTCTAGCAAGAACAAAAAAGGCTCCGCTGTTTTTTTTATTGTTATTACTCTTAAATCTGTAACCAGACTTGGTCAAGAGCTCTGCCAAGTTGACTTAGCCAACTTGGACTTGGCTAAGTCCAAATTGGTACATGGACTTAGTCAGTCCATGTATCAACTTGGACTGGCTAAGCGCTGTTGCTTCACTCACCTCCAATCGCTGGTCTGATTTATTGGCAGAGGACAAGAATGTACTCTGACTAATGCTGTCAAAATGTGTGGCACAGCTTAAAACACAGAGAGGACAAATGCTAATATTTGCATGATTTTTATGGTTGTTGATAGACAAAATGTCATGGAAAAAAAATGGCACTGAAAGTGCAGAGCAAGAATTTATTTGAGCTTTAGCTTAAAATTTGACACGTTTGTTAGAAACTAAAGGCATGTGCATGTGAAAAGATGGAGAAGGATGAAAAGAAATGCAGGCCTCTATTCAAAAAAAAAAAAAAAAAAAAGTTGCAGTGAGAGAAACAACGCATTGAATGTGTTTGAGAATGCAGGGAGTGGGCTTAGCGAACTGCATCAGGTAGAAAAACAACTTCAAAGTGTTCAATGCACATTGCTGAACAACCTCTGGGGATAATTTTAAGAAAAAGCATGTTAAGACTGAAAGGCCCAAACGCAAATGCCAAACTCCAGTCCTCAAGGGCTGGTGTCCTGCAACTTCTCGCTGTGCCTCTGCTGCACCACACCTGAATAGAATAATTAGGTCATTATCAAGGCTCTGGGTAACTGATCTACACAAGAAGGAGGTAATTAAGCCATTTGATTCCAGTTGTTTTGTGCCTGTGGCACATTTAAAAACTGCAGGACAATGGTCCTTGAGGACTGGAGTTTGACACCCCTGCCCTAAAGGGTCTTTTTCTTTTTACAGCCTTTTCTTCCAAAAATGTCTTGTATTGTTGCAAGAATTTCATTAGATAACTTGGGCAGAAAGATAAACGGTAATAAAGTTTTATATTTGTAGTTGAGTTCCCATGTTTATCCTATTGTTTGCTTTTTGGCAAGAGGTTCAGCAGAAAGAAAATCTTATAAACTCTATCTTTTGACATAAAATTGATCCTTTAAAAGTAAATCTGACAACTGATGTTGGAAAAGGAGCAAGCCCATCATAGACTACATCACCTTGCAAACTACCTAATGCGCATAATTAGAATATAATGTTCTGCTATAAAGCTGTCTGTCTTGCTAAGAAATCTATTTGTGCATCCTCAACCCACTGTGTCTTAGCTGAAATGTGTAATTGTTCATACATTATCTTTTAGTTGAGCAATGTTTTTCATGCAACTGTTTATTTTCACTATCATTTTGCCTGTAGCCCATGTAAATTCACAAAACATAGTAAAGCTGATCCAAGATAAACCAAGTAACACCACAAAAAGGAGGTTCCCTGTAGTACTTTACCCCTACCCGTCTCCTTTTTTCTAGCTGGAGTCTATCCCATGACAGGGTGTGTCACAGCTTATCTCCTGGCGATCCCTTCCTACCTGTTCAACAGGATTAGCCACTCCTGTTATTCAGCATAGGTGTGGAGAGCGGAGGTTTTACCGCAAAAAGTGAGAGAACAGGTTGAGGAGAAGAGCCTCCCCTCCCCCTATTCTGTGCATAAAAGGAGACAGCATCAGCTGTCAAACACTCAGAGGGTTTGGCTCTCCTTTTGAAGCTTGCACATCTCCAGCTTTCCTTTGCTCAGCCAGCGGTCAACCTTTCACTCTGCCAAGATGAGGAAGGCAATGTCAACCACAAGCTCCACCAGCGTCCGAAGATCCTACGCCACACCAGTCAGCAGTGTCTCCAGGACCAGCTACGGTTCCAGTTATGCCGCTGCACCCAGCTACTCTGGTGGTTTCAGCAGCATGTCTTTGACAAGGTCAGGAAGCCATGGTGGCTTTGGCCAGCAGAGTTTTGGCCATCAGAGTTTTGGCCAGCAGGGTTTTGGTCAGCAGGGTTTTGGTCAGCAGGGTTTCGTGCCACACATCACAGCTGTCCAGGTCAACGAGAGTCTGCTGACTCCAATTCCTAACACCTTCGACAAATCTGTCGAGGTTATCCGCACCCAGGAGAAGGAGCAGATCAAGACCCTCAACAACCGCTTTGCCTCCTTCATCGACAAGGTTGGTGTCTACCTCTCCGCTCCAGTTCATTTACTGTAAGCTTGATGTGCCTTAGATAACTGCAGCTAATTCTACCATCTGGTATGTGAAAGTAAATGAGGAGAAAGTTGAACTCATATTCAGTGTTTAGGATTTTTGTAGGCTGAAAGATGAAGAAAACTGCAGAGCAGCGAACCTGTGGATCTTATCCTAGAAGCACAGTCAGCTCTCACCTGTGGTGTCTAGAACCAGAGGAGCTCATAAAAATATTAAGTCAGACTGTCATGTGACAGTTTGCCTCTTCATCCTTTTATTCAGCAAAAATAAAATCTACTGTGTTTGCCTGGATGGCCTGTCTGAGTCCATGGCAGCTTACTCTGCCCACTAAGTAAACATAGCATCAGTGATATGGAGGCTCACTTCACAGCTGGTCAACTGGAATAAAGAACAGGGACATATCGGCACTGCTTCCATGGAGTCCAAAGTCTACCGTTTGCACATTGCACACCTGGTTGTTAGGGGCAACATAAATGTTAACTGCATGGCTGTAAATCCACTATCACCTAATTCTATCTTAAAACCCCAAATTTCACTTAGAAGTTAGATATGTCTTTTTCGTGCTGTGCAGTTTCCTGCAAACACTTCAGAAAATAACCATTTCATGACACACTTCTGCTTTGTCTTCTACGCCTAAAGTGCCACACCTAGTTTTTTTTATGGCTAGAGAAATATTGTGGTTATGATATCTCAATAGAGACTGGAGGTTGAGTCATAGCCCAACAATAGAAACATGTTCTCAGACACTGCTGGTTTTATGAACTTTTTGGTGTCATCGGCATCATGTTGTGCCAAATTAAAGCTATTTATACCAACATAAAACAAATTCTTAAAGAGTATGCACTCAAACTGAGGCAGCGATGAGTTGCAACTGTTTCAGCAAAGGTGTGGCAGTTTAAATAGGGTTGCATGTAATCAGTCAAATAGTTAAAGGGATACATTCTGAAGCATTATCCCTGAAGTGACACACCCTTTACATCTTTGTTTTGCACAACTCCTCCCAGTTTTTTTTTTTCTTTTTTACTTTTGCTTTTATCTTTCAGTTTAAAATATTTTGTACCATCGAACATCATTCTCTACCATTTCAAATATATGAGGAGTACTACCTCAAAAACTAACTAAAAAAAACAAAAGACATAATGGGGTTTCTTCTTCTTCTTCTCTTCTTCCCATAGGTCCGTTTCCTGGAACAGCAGAACAAGATGCTAGAAACCAAGTGGTCCCTCCTGCAGGAACAAACCACAACCCGCTCCAACATTGACGGCATGTTTGAGACCTACATTGCCAACATGCGCAGACAGCTTGATGGGCTTGGCAACGAGAAGATGAAGCTGGAGGGAGAGCTGAAGAACATGCAAAACCTTGTTGAGGACTTCAAGCACAAGTTAGTATTTAGAAAAAAACCAGCATATATGCCCAGAGTTTCTTTCACTTTGCAGATGTTGAAAGCGTGGTATGCTCATGATTTGCTTTGTGTTTCACCAGGTATGAAGATGAAATCAACAAGCGTGCAGCTGCTGAGAATGAGTTTGTGCTCTTGAAGAAGGTGAGATAACATGGAAATGGCTCTTTCAATTGTTTCAACTATTTCTATGGATTAGTGTGGAAAAAGTCTGACAAAAGCTTGTTTCTTGTATTTCCAGGATGTCGATGCTGCCTACATGAACAAGGTGGAGCTGGAGGCTAAAGTTGATGCTCTTCAGGATGAGATCAACTTCCTCAGGGCCGTGTATGAAGCTGTATGTATAACTTTTACGGTTGAAATCGAGCTACTTGATACAGAATTATGACTACTAGTGTAGTCATAATTGTCCTGCACAAATGAGCTAATTTGGCAACTTCTTTGTATAGGAGCTTTGTGAGCTGCAGGGACAGATTAAGGACACCTCCGTTGTTGTGGAGATGGACAACAGCCGTAACCTTGATATGGATGCCATTGTGGCTGAAGTCCGTGCTCAGTATGAGGAGATTGCAAACCGCAGCAAGGCTGAAGCAGAGATGTGGTACAAGCAGAAGGTAAGCAACGTAAAAGTTTATGTTCTTCCCCTTATTCTGCTACAAGTGTGAGCATTTAACCTTCCTTCTGTTTGGTTTTTGATGTTCTGTTTTTATTTTTATTTTTTACTGACAGTACGATGAGATGCAGTCCTCTGCTGGACAGTGTGAAACAGACCTGCGCTCAACAAAGGCTGACATCGCTGAACTGAAGCGCATGATCGCACGTCTTCAGAATGAGATTGAGTCCGTCAAAGCACAGGTGCGCTTCAGCGACCTCTCGTCTGTCGAGCATTATTGTTTAGTCTCGTTTAGACGTTCAGACATTTGTGACATCATTTCCCACAGAAAAACAGCCTTGAGGCACAGATCAGCGAGGCTGAGGAACGTGGTGAGCTGGCAGTAAAGGATGCCAGGGCTCGCATCAAGGATCTGGAGGAAGCTCTGAATAAGGCCAAGGCAGAGATGGCCAAGCAGGTGCGCGAATACAGTGACCTGTTGAACATCAAGCTCGCCTTGGACATTGAGATTGCCACCTACAGGAAGCTCCTGGAAGGAGAAGAGAACAGGTGGGAAAAACTTAAATGTTTATATTTCAAGGCTGAATTGTAAGCTTAGCCACCACTGTAAGCACTAACATGCCGTTGTTTCTCTCAAAGACTGACCAGTGGAGGATCCAGCGCCACCATCCATGTGCAGCAGAGCACCTCAAGCGGTGGTAGGTGTCCAGCGTTAATTATCATTATCACAAGTAAACCAGTGTATTAACAAAGAAAAAGAAATGTTAACCTTTCCTTTTTGTTTTCTATCACAGGACTGTCCAGCAACTCCGGATTTGGCTTTGGTGGCATGTCTGGTGGTTATGGTGGTACCATCACCAAGTCTGTCACACAGCAAAGCAGCTCCAAAAGATACTATTGAAGTCTTTTAAAAGGAGAGCCACCCCCTTGCACCCTTCAGAAACTTTGTTTAAATTTGTGCTAAATCTCTACCCTTTCATGGTGCTAAGCAATGCTGTCACATGTGTTCAAGAAACTAGCTGAGCATCCCAAAAATAATCAGCAGCTCTTAAAACTGGTAACATTTGTCTGTCCTGTTCAACAACATATAACAGAAGTTTCTGAAGGCTCAGGTCAGTTAACATGGCAATGTTTTCTTTTTCTTTCTGCACTGACATCTTATGAAAATGGAAAAAAGAAACAAAGGTTAATGTGGAGGAGTAAAACAGAGATAGTTTGAACATCTGTGCTATGATGCTTTTGCAAACTATGTTGCAACAATCTTGCTTTTCGGTTGCCTGATCTACTTGATGCTTAATTGGAGCAAGTCACCGACCAAACATAAACACTGGAAAAATATGAAATTTGAAACATTTAGTCAATGAACATGTTTACATTTGAACCCTGTTAGCTGATTGGTTATTGACTTGCTCCTTTTTGGCTTGTTCAAACTCTCATTCAGTTTTTTTCTCCACTTACCTTTGACCTCAAATGATATTGAAACCAGGTTTATTTTATGGAAGCATTCCAAGTGGCTTGAAGCTTGAATGTTATTGAAGACTGTCTAAACATCCCATTAAAGTAAATCTGAGAAAAAAGCAAAAAAAAAATGTCTCACACTTTGTTATTGTTTTGAAAACTGAAAACAAAAGTAAACATGTTTTATATTTTTTTTTTAGTCAGGGTAAAAATGTGCCACAGCTGCAGTTTTTCGTCATGTTCTAATATGACTACACACCAGCACACACAGCAAAGTCCTCAAAGACATGGGAGAGCGAGTATGGTGAGGAAAAACCTGCAAAGTTTCCTGACCTCAACCCAACAGAGCAGCTTTGGGATGAAACAGACCAGAGACTGCAAGCTAAACCTTCTAATACCACATCTTACCTCACCAATGAGTTTCTGGTAGAATGATCCAATATTTAAAATAATAATAATAATAATAATAATAATAATAATAATAATACCTAAACTCCTAAACTTTCCAAGGAGTTTATAGGCTGGACCAAAATTGTATTTATTCCTTTGACTTAAGAAAAGGATGTCACATGTATGTGTGAAAGTAGAAAAGAAAATACTTTTGACAATAGTGTCACAAGAAGAAAATCTTTAGTTGTATTCGGAAGCGTTCATATTGATGTAATTATGTGCCGATATCTGACTGGTTAAGCGTTTGTGATCAGAGCATATCAATGGTGAGAATGTCAGGCATCGTTACGGTACAAACATTTACAGTAGTTGTCCTCCACTGAGGGAATTTTTTTTTTCCGCATCAACATGCTTCAAACTAGTCACTCATTATTTGAGCTACTACAGGGAGTCTGGTGTCTATTCAACATTTAGGGACCATTCACAAACTGTTATCAAACTGTTATCGGCTGACTTTATTGTAGTCGTGTGAAACAGATTACATTTTTTAAAAAGCACAGAAGGAGGTGTCTTTAAATACCACCTGGCAGTAATCATGTATCACTTACTTATATCTTCAGGGGACCTAAAGTTAGAATAAGTCATAATAATGTGTTGTTATGAGTATTTATAGTATATCATGAAGACAAATACTCCAATCACCCAGCTCTCTCAGTGTTTATGGCCTCGCTACATTGTGAATCCTCACTAGTTGTCCCCGTAGTATAAAATATACATTGAGAAGCAGAAACTGACAGGTACTTATCAGCTTGCTCAGCTTTGGGAAGAGGTGGCGAAGACGTTACAATAAGCAGTAAAGCCAAACAGTAGAGGGGCACCATGGAATTATAGGGGTTTTCCCCTCCAAACTAACAGCCAACAACAAATAATACCACTGTTACTTTCTGGTATAACAAAAAACCCACCAAAGCTTATATGACGTATAAAATTCAAAAAGTAGGCCTTCAGCAATGTGCAGTCTTCTTCTGGCCATAGAGCAGACAGAGTGCTGACACCAAGCACACACCAGCCATGAAAGCATGAAAGAAACAAAGCAACACTCCATGTGTGCTTTTAATGAGTGAATAGCATTATAACATGACATAAAGCTCAAAAAAGTCAATTTTGTGTAATACTCCCCCTTTTAAATTTATACTGTTTTTTTAAATTTCATTTATACCTGTTGGTGATCAGGTGTGTGGCTCTATTGCTTATTTGTACAACATAAATGGATTTCATCTGAGTAATGTCAAAGAAGATAACCCACACGGGCCTGAGCAGCTGCAGATGTAGCTGCTTTGTTCCAGCGCTGCCTCTCTCTGCCCTCCAGCTGATGCATTGTGTCTCCTGACCGGTGTTCAGATGCTCCAGCTCTTAAATTGGGATAGATTTATAGAGCTGTCAGCTATGCTCTTGCAGCTTTGGCCTTAGTAAAAAGAGGAGCAATGGTTTTCTGTTTTTTAGGGTGTTGAATTATTTGGGGAATTCTAAACGATTGCATGTTTGGCATTAACATATGTAATTCACAGACAAGTCCTCAGCATCTTTTGACTGACTTAATGTATGCAGAATGCTGCTTCATCTTCTGTTATTGATGCTCACAACTGAGGAACTGCTGAATGGTTCTTTATGTGTCCAGCAGCAGTATTTCTTCCATACATTTAGCAAAGCCTTACTTTTGAATCAAGGGAAGGACAGGAGTAGAGACAGACTGTCTTTGCCGGGTCAGCTGAGGAAATGATTAATGGCTGCACTAATTTTAAACAATGTGAGCTAAATTTATGGTTCCAGAGCCAGCAGTGGGTAAATGGAGCGCTGCCTGACGGTCCAGGTAAGACCTGCAGTCTTATCTTTTCCCACAAGTGAACTCATCCTCATGTTACACACCTGCTAATAATTGTTGCACAATACTGGTAAAATATAAGTAGAAGGTGATTGAGATGTTTTACCAGGATGGCGGTAGTTGTTTAACTCATATTATCTGGAGCAGCTTTTCAAAATAAATGGCTTAATGTAACACTCATTAAGCCATTTCACTCACTTGATTTGATTGTTTGCTAAACCAAAATACAATAGACTAGATCTTAGCAGGCCCAGTCTGGAAATCTTGCCTCCATTCCCCCATACAGAGGCTTGTTGTTTTTCTTTTCTTGATTGTAAGTTAAAAATATATTTAATGCTTCATTAAAAAAAAAAATTGATTGTTGTGGGCATGGGTCTCAATGTATACAGAGATTTTAAGAAGTTATTGTTTTAAAACTCAATTTTCTATTATGCCATTCTTAATTTCTAAGGTTATTTGTAAAAATGCCAGAGGGCTTTTTATCTGGCTGACTGAAAAAAGGTTGGATCTCTTTTTCCAGGCTAAAGACAAAGAAAAAATAGCTGTTTGCAAGTATATCTAGTCATGAAAAAAGAAAAAAATTAAATGCAAATTAAAAGAGCTCTATCTAATTCTAGAGTTGGTTCGCTGTGAGCGGTCTGCTATGCAAACTGTACCCAAATCACAACTTGTATGTTTTTGGGTTTTAGTTTAAGTTTCTATTCATTCTTGGGTTTTGGTATTGTAGGTGTTAGTTGTATGGCCAGTTATTGGTTCTTCTGAGGTTGGTATTTAGTCCTTTTATCAGCTTTACAAATTGTGGTCTGTGTAGTTGTTTTTCCTGTTTCCTTTGTATTTATTTAGTGTGACTTCCTGCACTTCTCTTCTACAGTTGCTCTGTTTAGTTTAGCTTTTCTTCTTTTTTTTTTTTTGCCAGAGAAACCTGTTATTCTGCCTGTCATGCCCCAAGACTAGCCACTGATTCCTTTGTTTCCTTCCAAATCTGTAAGCTTGTCTTTTATTTCCAATAAAGAAAAAAAAAGGAAGCTTACCATGGTCCTGTCCAAAGCCTGCTTGCATTTGGGTTCTCTGCAATAATCACTATCCCAACAATATGGGGTTAAAATAACCTAACAAATTAACCAGTCAATATCAGCAAGTATAACCATTCATTCATTCATTTTCTACACACCCTTGTCCTAGTGCTGGTGCCTATCTCCAGTGAACGCTCCAGGCGAGAGGCGGGGTTCACCCTTGACAGGTTGCCAGTCTGTCGCAGGGACAAGTATAACCAATAACAGAAAATATCAAATCTGTCTGTCTAATTGTCTGTTCTTATTATTCAGTCATGTATATCAGCAGATGAGTCTCCTGTGATCACCCCATCCAAACTTATACTAACAAGGGAGGAAAGCCTAAATAAACTTTTCTTTCACATAACAAACACAGATATAGAAGAAACACTTCTATATCTGAAAGAAAGAGTAGAAATAAATATGTTATGCCGTAAAAGTATTTGATGCAATGTCTTATATGTATTGCTGTAAAAACATTCATAACACAATGAAAACAGAGTTCTGTGTTTAGGAAGTATCAAATGGGTGATGTTAAACACCAGATACAATTTACAGAGATGACTGATCCAATGTGCTTGTTTAGAGCTTTTCCACTGAGCTTAGCTTTAGCTGTAGCCAACAAATGAATGAGTTAACCTACGTGGGAAAACTGCGACAAACTAGGACCAAGTCATTTGTTTTGCAAATTCTCTCTCTCTATGGCCCCGATGGCCATAGAGGCAAAAATCAGCCATGAAGGTTTTACCCATCATTGATGTTGCTGTAGTGCAGTGGTAGTGCCAGTCAGTAAATGAGTTATTATTTTGGAGTAATACAATTTTGAAACATGAATTGATTACTGAAAAATCATGTTCCAATGATTTTTCATTGAATTAGACAGAACAGCCATAACACTTTTCTAGTCCTGCAAGCCACCCAAAACATAAGTTGCGCCTACAGACACTTGTACATTGATACACCAAAATCCAGATCCATAGGCGCTGGAGTACTAAGCGCCTTGCACAGGCAAACATCAACATGTGAGCGCGTAAAAAGCTGAATTTGAACCCAAAACGTTCAAAACTCCAAGATGACAACATGAACAGAGAACAGCAAATATTGAGACTTTACATGGATACACCAGTTTATGTGAAAAATATTTAAGTCTTCTATGTGCACTAAAATTTACTGGCTAGTGCAAAAAGTTTGACTTTAAATATGTTTACATTTTGATTCAGCTGATAGAATTTTCTAAAGGAAATGTGCTAGACAGTGCACATGACGCTTATTGCGGCATGCTTTGACCTCCAGCTGCATTATTAGCGTGGAGACTGAAATATAAGTGAATGTTCTTTGGTATAAAAACAACCATTCGCGAATGCTGAAACATAGATCTACAAAACAACTATAAGTTAACATGAAAACAGCTTCATAGAGCTGAAGAAAGAGGAAGATTTTTGAGGTCTTTGGCAGCTCAAGACATCACTGAAGTTTGATGTTTTTCCAGGCAGCTTTAAACACCCCCATCCCAATATAGCCTCTGACTTGTGAGTCTTTTCTTTTTCTTCAAAGAAGCATAAAAACTTTCATCCTTTGAAATCAAACTTTCCTGTGTCCTCTAAGAAATCTTTCTGAGGGCATATAAAGAGAGAACCATATCAGAATGTGTCATTTTAGAGCGCTTATGCAAGCCTAATGGGTTGTCAGCTTCTATCAGAACAGCCTGACTCTTGACACTGGGTCTACCAGAAAAGCTTCACAGACAAAACTGTCACTGTGCTTTCACAGCGGCTTTTAAGATTTACTTCTCCGCTGTCTATAAAGAACAAGCTAATTCTCACAATCTAAATTGAAAACTACTGGAGGGTAAAATCACAGTGTGTCAAACACAAGCGAGTGCCAAGACCAGAGAGAACCATAAAGAGGCTGATGCGTTGGCACCCATCAGGGGGGATGTTATGACCTTGAACCTGGAGAAAAAAATAGTTGAACAGAGAAATACCTACTACTATCTGTATATTCTCTGATACTTTTCATAAACTTACAGTTATGCTCAACATTATTCATACGACGGACGGATTTAGCTTTCTAATTATTTTCACTCAACTAAGAAGTGTGTCTTTGAAAAGAGATGAGATAAGCATATTGATTTCTGGATATGTACCTGTAAAAGAAACTTTGCTTGCTTGTGCCATCAGACTGTTTTGATTTGTTTAACACATGGTTTCTGAATGGCTCTACAGTAGCAGGTTAGGCCTTTCATTTGTGCAAATCTCAACCTGAGAAGTTTTGATCCATTTTTCATGTGATGGTGAAACATGTTTCTTCATTTCCATATTTATTGTAGCCTTGAATAAGGATTTATACCACCTAGAAAGTGAGAAATTAGAGTAAGAGGCTTTATCTGTCAAAAGAAAAAAGATCCTGTTATCATCTTTTACATTGATCTTTTATGGATGCCAAGTTTGTTTTATGTCACCAAGCTCACCATTAAGGTTTTTTGTCCTTGTGCTGGTGTGTGTGGCTTTTGCTTCTGTGCAGGAGGAATGGTCCAGCGCTGGTTCAGAGGCAGGTTGATTAAACTCAGCTCTGGTACTGGGCTAACCGTCCTCTCCTTTTTCACTGAGAAGCCCGGTGGGAAGGCTGCCTGCAGCTTGGGTGACTGAAGTTTTTGCAGTTCTGAAACGCCTCCAATGTGTTACTGAAACCCAGAAATTTAAACTAAGCCCTAGCTGTCAATTGATTATGCTTCTATAGCTAAATAACTACACACAAATTTCTAAGGCTTAGTTATCTCAAGCATTTACGGTGAAAAGGTCACATTTCAACATGTACACACAGCTAAACGCGCCGCTATGTATTTCTCGCACTTAAAAGTAATAGATATGATGTGTTTAATTATGTGTAATTGTTAAACAAGGTGTAAAAGCACCCTTGATTATATTGACTGGGTGTAGATTCAGACATATTAATGTTATCGCCATTTACCTGGTAATCAGAAACAACAAGTACCCCTAGTTATGCCAGAATAAATTCCAAAATAAGTCCATTGTGATCCTTTTGCCAGCAAATTATTTCATTAATGTGCAAATGTACACTGCAAAAAGGGAAGAGCACATAATGAAAAACCCTGATACAATAACCTCACTTGGATACTTCCATTCTGCAACCTTACCAACATTTTTGCTTTTAAAACCTACAGGATCTGCAAACAATAAACTGAATTTTCTTTAAAATCTGAACCTTTTAGAGTCACCCAAAGTGATGTCTATTTTTAGTTTGCTGTGGATATACGTGCTTATTGTTGTGCCATGTTTGGTAAAAATGTACTCAGACGTTCAGGCTATGTCCGAAGCATGTATAAGAAAACATATTCCAAAAAGATTATGTGCAAGAAGAATCCTGCATTGACAGCGTCCCTGTGCAAAATCAAATCTGACCAACCGAAAATCAATCCAGCACAGCGCTTTGTTCACATCCTCTATTCTATTTAATCATTCTCCCAACAAAGCTGATGTGTGTGGTAAATTTCATGATGCATGAAAGACCAGCGTCCTGCGATATTTCTCTATATCTCTCAATATTTCTCTTCTATTTCATGTCTTTGCATATGTGATCATGACATTCTTCTTAAGTAAGAAGATAAGCAAACTAGGATTTTCATATTGTTGCATGATGGACAACTACCAGATTGTTTTTTGTGTGTTTCATCTCTCAGGCTTATAAGCAGGAATAATTATTATTGTCTGCTGTTTTCCATAGGGAAATAGAAAACATTATGTCAGTGTTTACTTGTGGAAAACTGGTTGATTGTCCTTGCTGAAAGCTGTGTCCTTAAACAGAACTGTTGTACTACTATTTGTTCTGCAGTAGTTTCATTATTGATTATTGACCAACAAAGATCAATTACTCCCAGCACTGTGTGCTGTATCTATAGCTAACCTTATGAGATTTGCTTCAAAAAAAAGATGCTCTGTGCCATTTTCTTCCCCGTTTCCTTCAACCATGAAGGACATATGATATGAATTCCTCCTGGCTGTGCAATCTTGCATCCGATGACTTCCACTTGTTACGGTCATGTTTCCTGGCTGTTCAGCATCCATTAGTGACACTGATTAACCCCGCAGTGTGTGACTGTTTGCCACTTGATGGGGCCAGACAGCCAAAGGATCTGAGAACAGGCCAAGCCAGAGAAGACTTGTTAAAATGTATGAGTTTCATCACATCTTATTGGGGCTTTTGCATGTGCTGGTTAAACCCGAGATGTGCCGGATTGCTGCTGAATGAGACCGTCAATTGCATTTTCAATGAGGCTGCCTTTTGAAGAGCGATGTGTATGGCTAGCCTGTAATTTGCTCCCTCTTCAGCTGAAAGCACGCTGGCACAGGCTCTTTGAAAATAAGCAGCATTTTTCTCCTTTTTGTAAAACGATGAATCCCGTCATATCATTGCTGAAACGTTTTTTCAGAGGAACAAACATTGGAACAACCATGAGACAAAGGCAGTTTCCTCTTAGGTTTGGTCACCATGTAAAATACAAGCACAAAATTATACTTGAAAGTATAACACCTCACATAAATTGTGTTTTATGTTTATAGCCAAGCTGTCGATATAAAGTTTCTGTATTTGTGTGATCATTTAAAATTCAGTCTCTGCGGATCGTGTGTAGATTTGAAAATGTTCCCCTTTGAAATTAGACCTGTATTTTTACAGCATTTTCTAGAGTGCACCTATAGGAATGGCATGCCTGAGAGGTGAAAGGTGTTTGCGCTCTTTGTGCCCCCGGGAGCTGGTCCGACTACTTTTATCTCAAATAAGCGGACTGCTGAAGGACTGCTGACAGTGAGAGCAATTATTTTTAGCTCTGCTTGTCCAGAGCTGTCTTACTGTACGCTGCTGACTTACTTTGATATCATGTCTGCCTTTCAAGAGTAGCGTGAGAACTTTTTTTTTTTTTTTTTAAAGCTAAATCTTAGACATACAGAAACATCCATATTTATTTGAACCTCTGGTACAGATGTGTAAAACATTTTAAAATATATTCTGAAAGACAAAATATGTCAAACACATTCATTAAATATATCAGACTGAGAAAAGTCAGCATGTGTAGTAATGTGTAATCAAACATGCATTGGCAATATAAAGACAAATAGCAATGGACATGCACCAACAGCCTGCCTCTGTCAGTGAACGCAACACAACATCATCACTATCTCACCCCACTTAAATTCAGAATTTTTTTTTGAGAAAACTAATTTATAGTTATCAAGTGGACAAATTGATTTTCTCTCTCCGTGGTTAGTGTTATCTTTATTTATCATGATTTCACTTCTTCCCCCGACTACATGTCACTGATCCAAGTGAAGCAGACGCTGGTTTATCTTTACCAGTCTGGAAATGGAGTGACTCACCTGAACGTGCCCATATCCACTGTCACAAACATTGGAAAAGTTTAAGATCTCACAAATCTGGATTTAATGTGATGAAGACTGGGGGGTGAGAACCAAGTTGAGCTTGACATCATGCAAAGCCTCAGAAGCTCATAGAGCATTTATCAGAAAATACATCTGGAAATAAGTTTTTTATTGCCCTGTTATTGGTTGGACATAAGACTTTCTACAAATCATGTTTTAAGGAGACAAACTATTCAACTTGGCACAAATTGGCTCAGGGTTGAGGGGATATGAATGACACTTGATTTAGTGGGGGGCAAAAAGCTGAAGCTCCTCTCAATCAAGAGGAGTAAAGATAAACAGAAAGGAAACTCTAAAGTCTTAATAATATCTTGGTTTCTGTTTTGTAGAAACCAAGGTACTCCTGAGAGAAATTTGTGACTTTATTCTGACTTCTTTTGTTAACAGTAAATGTCTGACATTGACAGCTGCTGCACTGATTGGAGGTTGCAGTTCATGATTTGGTCCCTGTGTGTGGTGAAATACAGAATGAGCTGATTGGTATGCAGACACAGAGTATGCTCCACGTGAGACGTCAACCTGTGATCCGCAGCCCTTAATCTGTGTTGTTTGTGGTCACAACTCTGCAGGAATGTGCTTCGAATAGCAACTGACTGTTCAGGATTCTTTTTGAAAACATCTCAGATTAGTATTCTAAGTCACGGACAGATTTTAACTAAGACCTGATGTGTTCCTTATCTCTCAGTTGATCAGCTGTGCTTTGTCGCCACAGCTCTGGACTCTGCTCTAGTTGGTGTGATTGTGTTTGCATTGCCAACAAGTGGCCTTGTGATAACTAGGGGCAACAGGAGCACTGCACCCCCTGCTGGAGGAACTGTTAATTATGGCCAGTGATATTAAAATAATTGAATCTAAGTCAGATACATCTATATGACAGCATTTGTGACTTTGATTTTTTTTAAATAAAATGATAAAGTTGTATGACTATTTCAATATACAATAATAATAATAATAATAATAATAATAATAATAATAATAATAATAATAATAATAATAATAATAATAATCTAGAATCCAATGAAACTATAACATATGTATGTATGTGTATAAGGTTATATTAGGTCATATTTACCTACCTATCAACCTTCCGACCATTCTAGCTGCAGGCTAGAGATTTGCATGATCTCACTTCAGTCACCTCTTGGGATTTATGGGAAAGATATACTCTTCATTTGTTCTGGCAGGATCTGGGCGGTGGGCCATGTATGGGCTCAAAACAACAAAAATAACAATACCTTCAAACAAAGACTCCTTAAAGTCTACAGAATGGACTCATGGAGATTAATTACAACATGAGCCAAGGTAATATTTCCCTTTATCCCGGTTTAAAACCACCCTCTTTTGTGTAGTTCAATACTCTGTGTTTGATATGAAATACAGCCTTTGTAAGAAAAAGAACAATTGTAAATCTCAATTTTCTAATTACAGCTGGATTTTGTAGCTGTCTATTTTATTTGCATTGCAAGGAAAAAGTCAAAGGTTGTAATTCAAGTTAAACATGGAGTGCATTTGTCAGATATTTCAACAATAAAAAAAATCTAAGTAGTATTTGACATCAAAACTATAACTCTGTAACTTAGATGTTGAATAAATTGCATGAATTAAAATGGCCAGTGTGATACCATTAAAGGACATAATTCTGCGATGTAAGCTTTTTATCCCTCAGAACTACTGGGACCTCATCCAGAGAGACTAATTCTTAAACAAACCAAACATGGAAAGGAGACTGACAATTATTTTTTGCATAATCTCTCAATATGATTGTCCATATTCCTGGGTCCTTCATAGGCTGACTTATCTTCAGCTCACCCAGTATATTTTCCACAGGGTTTAAGTCTGACGGCTTGATTCTGTGTCTCTTGAATCATTTCTGTGTTGTTTTCTCTGTGTTTTTTTAGTTTACCATCATTGAGTCTTCTTAAAAGACTCAATGATGACAGATTGTCACATTACCGGCACAGATCAGCAGATTTGTATTAACCCTAAATTCACAATATAATGGATCCTAAGTTCCCAGTGCTTCTGAAAGTAAAACAAGCCCACAGCATCGTCAAACCTCTACAATACCTAACAGTAGGAACTTTACCTAATATTCATCCTTCATGTCATGTCAGGCCAGCATGGAAGCTCTTAAGTTGCTGTTTTTCACAGTATGTGATTGCTAGTTGCACCAATAATTGTGTCACATATAATTTTGGTAAAAAAAAGTTAGTCTATATGGGTGTTTTTGTCTACACTGAATAAATGCTGTCAAATTAAAGGTTGGATGTAACAGATTATTGCTACATCAGTGAAAGTGTAGTTTATCCAGTGGTTTTTACTGGGGGTGTCAACAACTGTGGGTGGCACCACCACTTGCTCTGCAACTTGCACAAAACACTTGTACTTGTACACACTTTGAGACAATTTGCCACCACTGGCAGAGCATTTGATTCATTTTCCTCATACTCCGTGTTTGTTGTCACTTGCAGGACTGCACAATTTATCTCTCTATCAGTTCTCTTTAAGGTCTCCTCTCTCTGGATGCCAATACTTCATCCATCTCCGTTATATAGGATTCGGTGTAATACTGTGTCTGTGCTTTCTCACTTTTCCCCTGACCTCTCTTCCAACTCTCAGCCCAATTTACTCCCTCTTTCTGAAGGGAAATCATTTAAAATTTGTGTTTCTGCAGTGTTTGATCACAGACCAGAACACAAAAGCTCCCGCTCATTTTTCCTAATGTATTTGTTGTACCTCTGTGATTATGTTGACTGCTACACCTCATTTCATCAATTACACATATACACACTCCTCTGCAGACTTAAAATATTGCTCCGTTTTTCTTTGCAAAATAGCTCAAACATGGTCAAAGTGGATGGAGAGCATTTTTCAAGAGTTACTAAAATTTTGCTGAAACATGAAAAGATTATATAATTTAATGGTATATTTTGCTTTCCAGTAATTAATAAAACACAGCTAAATATCTGAAGGTCTGCAATATTTGCATCAGAAATTCACTAAAGAACTAAGACATTCCAGAAACACATTAAGCTAACTACTGGAAACCCTCTCGCTATGTATATCACTAACCTCCAAGTTATCCCTGCTTCTCCTGAGAGGTCATGAGCCACTGTGTAATCATCTGAGGGAGGAGGAACAGAAACAAGATGAGGAAGGTGTACTTCTACTTTTACTGTGCAATAGATTAGCGACAGTGGCAGGTCATTACATACTTGGAACCTGAAGCTAATCAGAGTGTCAGTACAGGCCAGCATGCCCTCTAAAATGATCACCTCCGCTTTACCTTTCAATGCTCCTCATTCATTCTGTGGTGTTGATAAAAAGCTGACGTTTTTATGGCAGTGTGTTGTGCCTTCCTTTTGCAAACACTTCAGGATGTCCTCACCTTATGTCTTGTCAAGTGGTAGTTGGTTTTCTGCCTTCCTGTCTCTGACCACTGAACATCTGGTACTTCTTGGGCCTTCAGGGAGGCTGCAGTTGTTGAAGTTTACAGCACCGGAGGATAATATGTTGCTTCATGTTTAAATCTTCTCAGCACTTTCAGTATCAACTAGATTATTTTTTTCGTTTCTCAACACATAATTTTTTCACCCTGTTTGTTTGCAAGAAAATGCTTCAACTCAAATGCTTATGCTACAACATAATAAGTGTTGAAAATCTCTCATACATTTTACAAGTTGAATTATGTTTCTTAGGTAGCCTCGGAATAGAACCGACTAATAATCCTGCACACGTTCAGATGGGGTGTTGATCTCCTTTGGTCACACTCTCTCTCATTACACACAAATATACATCATCTCCTATGCTTAAATCCAACAAGTATTCAAGTTTGTACTGCTTGAGCTGGAAAAATGGCAAACAAATGATGATAAGGTCAAAATGCTCACATGCCTAATCATTGTCCGTTTATCTCAGTAGCATCTTTTGAGATGCTACTGAGATAAACGTGCATAACATAAATTTATGTCTCTGAGATGCATGTAGCCTAACAATAGAACATGTCATAAGTAGGTTCAAGAATTTCTTGATAAGAAATGACATGTTTCAGTGAAATCTCCTGCTTGTCTGATGCTGAAGTTTCTTTTAGAAAATGAAATGCCACAACTGTGAGGTCTAGAAGAAAAACAACCCGTTCCCGCTGTTTGTTTTATCTCCACCATAAAGTAGAAACCACGGTGACATAACGTCTGTTGTGGCGTTAAGCTAATTTTATGCAGCCTGGCAAACTACACCAAAGCTCTTGTTCTTCACAAGATACATGAATTTGCCAGAGGGGCTCCTTTGGAGTGCCTGCCAGTTCACTGGGTGAGCTTGGCACCTCGGCTTATAAAACTGTAATAGAAATCCATCTGTTGGAGGACTGATGGTAAGCCAGTCCTCTGGAACCAAAGTTGGTCCTCTGGATTGGAGCATGTGTTGTTTTGTGTGTGTGGAGGAGATGGAGGTGCAGACTTCATTTTGCACCAGGGAATTTGTCTGAAAGTGTTGGCGGTTCCTCTTCTCCTTATCCGCCAATGGGAGTTGAAAATGAAAATATAAAGAATGCATTTTGGGTTTGTCCACAAATACTGATGTGTAATATATCAGGGCTGCAGTTAGAAACGTTAAAGAACATTGTAAAAACTTAAATCGATAGCAAACATTCCCTGCTTCATAAGAGTAATTATTCCTCTAGCTTTTCAGGTTACGACCCCCAACTGTGATGTATTCTACAAGGGTTTTATGTAACACAACAATAAAAAGAAGTTCATAATTGTGAAGAGAAATGAAAAAGATTTTCCAGGAACATAGTGCCATTTTATAGCACAATCAAGTAACTATTCTATCTTTTATTAACTATGTTATGAAAATGCTGTATATATCAAATACCACTTAAAAAATTGTTGACTTCAAATTTAACATCTTGAACTTGGGCCTCTGTCTCTTTAGGAGCTTAGAGGGGGAGCTGCCCCAAAAGCATGTAGACGGTGCGCCTCTCTACCCCCAATTTCCACTTGCAAAATACTATGGGTGTAGGAACATGATTTGGACATGCTTTCCCTCAGCAGGGAAAATGGAGATAAACACAGTGACAGCTACAGTGGAATGCTTTTTAGACAAATGCATCTTAGCTCATCTGAATGGCACAGTCAAAGTCCAGATGTAAATCTAATTAATAATCTGTGGCAAAACAGGTGCCCTCCAGCCAAACTGACTGATCTGGAGCTATTTAAAAATGTCAGGTCACTCAGGTTTTGAATAGAAATAGACATTACATTTTCCAGATTTCAATTTACAATATGTTTAAAAAAATAATTTTCCTTCTGCTTTTCAGTTAAGTTCTACTTTGTGCTGGTCTGCCACCTAAAATCCCAGCAGAATAAATTGTTCGTGGTTGTAACATGGATGGTTATGAACACTTTTTCCAAGGCAGTAAATATTTTGACATGGTCTTGTAGAGACAGGCTTAAAAGCACTAACACTCAATCTGTCCAGGAACACAACATATATGTATATAATAATGGCGTTCCCAAGACATGACACTAAAGGAAACAAATCAAGGTGGTGAAGGCAAAAAAAACAAACAAAAATGAACAACGGATTGATTCAGCATTCAGGAATCCTGATAAACCTACAATGAGATCCAACATTACTTTGAAGGGTCCTACACACTCTCAAAATCTCATCATAATCCAAATATGTGGATAAATCATTCAGAAGGCAAACCACATGTGATGTTGTGCAGTCTTCATGTGCACATCATCACACCCGACTTGATGGTTCCTTAGGTTTAAATATGTGATGGCAAAAAGTGTTTCCTTACAATATTTGCTATGACTCTCATGTTTGTAGGATCTGTTGAGGATAATGAGGCTAAATGTGGATATTCTTCATAAATGATTCAAACCCAGGAACTAAGAGATGTGCCGGGTTTGAAGCTCCACATGCAGAAAATGTTTTGAGACAGTCTGCCAGTTCAGTGTGTCAAGGTGGTAAAGCATTAACAATATAAACACATTTTGAGTATTTTGCAGGATATGAGTCATAGTTGCTAGCTGAAATGAAACAAAAACATCTCAACCCAGGAGATCTTAAAGAATAAAAATTTGCTTTAGCAAACCAAAAGCTGCAATTTAATGTTTTTCTTACAGATCTGTAACAAGCAATAAGTCAATATCCAGAATTTACAGAAAACAGTGTTATCTGAGATCCTGCCCAAGCTGTCTCGCCTTGTTTTACTTCTAATTATGTTTGTATCGGTTTAGTTGATCAAAATGTGGTCAGCTAGCTGGCTGGTAGAATGATGAAGTGCACTGATGAAAATTGGGGGATGATTAAATATCCGTTCACTACAATCTGCCCCACTGTGTTGAAATGTCCTGGGCTGCCGAGAGAGAAAACACAGACAATTACTCTGCCTCCTGTGCAAAAAGCTCTTTCTAATTAAAGCACACTTACACTGCCTTCTTTAAAAGCCAGAATTTGATTTTGCTTTTCCAGTTCCTAAAAGACTAGAGGGCATTGTTATTCTGCACAAATAGCATTTAAGTGACTACAAAGGTACTAATTGCTGATCCATATACTAAGACTTGTTACTGCAAGAACAATAAAAAAGAAATAAAATGAAAAAACAGCAACTTGTACTGAAATGTTTTTGAAACTCATTTATACATCATTAAGTTCATTGTTGACTCATTCTAATACCCAATATTAGCACATTTGTGGCTGCAATAGTTTATAAAAAAATCACATTATTCCATAGACTCTCACAATACGTAATGTTGATCAGTTTGACAAATAAATGCAGTCAAAAGTCATGTAGAAAAAACTGTAAGAAATAAATGTTACATTTTCATGCGCAACATAAACTACATTGAAAAAAAATCTTGACTAAGATTGTAATAATCTATGCATCAAATGATTAAACTTTTTTTCCTAGTTTTATTATTATTATTATTATTATTATTATTATTATTATTCACATGTGACATACAAAACATTAGCAACCAGAGCCTCGTCCATCTTCATGTTTCTCATGTTTCTGTCAAGCCACATTAACTTCATGAAAACAGGTAAAAGAGAAAGATGTTTAAATGTATCACACCTCCGGATATCCTCTCTTCTAAGTTCAAATTTACCAGAACTGAACATCAAGCATTCACTGGAGCATAAAGCCATACCCGATGACCCAGGAAATGGTGGCATAGGTTGCTTCCATTATATAATATTTTCTGAACAGCCTCCATAAACAGGAGCTACAAAATGATCATGGAGATGTTGATCTTTTCTGACTGTTTAATAAGTAGAAAAACAGTTGAAAAGACACTGCAATAACGTGGAAAAAAAGGCTTTTAAAATTGAAGCTCAAAACAAAACATCTAACAGTTCTATTTTCTGTTTCAAAATAAAAACTTTTCCTGCTAGTTTTAAAAAAGATGTCTAAATAAATTCTAAAAATAATTAACTTACTAGACTGATTATCCTAAGTTAGTTAAATTTTGTAATCTGTATAAATTTATAATTAATTTAATTTTATGAAATCTTTGTTGCTCTTCTTTAGCATAAACATTTTACAGCCAGCCGAATGACAGGTGGAGGAGAGAAGCTAGCAAACAATCTACCTGGTAGGTGATGAATTCCTTGGAGTGTGAAAACACTCACCCACTGTTGTAAGTTCTACCATTTGTGGAGGGTCGTTTGGTGCAATAAAAAAGGGTTTCACGGTTTATAGTCCGGTGGGCCGGCGGTTGTAGTGACAGCTGATTTTTAGCACATGAGTTCAGAAACCAATTTTCACTCCTCCTCCACTTGACCCCCAAAAGGAAACTGATTTTCTGAATGCAAACTCTACATTTTCAAAGGAATACGGTGGCAGTTTAATGATAAATTAAGTAAAAGAAATAGATGCAGCATGAAACGTATGTACAAGAAGCTTTTATCACAAAAGTGGTTTAAAAAATCCAAAATATCCAGTAGAAAGAAGGAGAAAGCATGTTAGCAGCTGCTTCTGCATCTGTCATGTTCAAGATGTTTGAAGGGTGATGTTTTATACCTTAGAGCTTTCTTTGATGACATCTCTACACAGTCAAGTGTCAAAAAATACACTGTTATTTGGCCCAAAGTAGAAGGAGCAGAAGCATTCGTCTCACACAGGTTAGGTTGACTCCAAAACTCTCTGTGTTACGTCAGCATGAGACAAAAAGATGGTCAGGTAAATGTTATATGTGATAAGGTACTAAAACACATCTTTGGATAGAAATAACAGTCATGAAGGCAGGAATAAAATCACAATAGTCACTATGAAATAATTATACAATCTGGTTTTCATTTTTTTTTTGTCTGAAACTAAGGCAGTAAAATCCTATCGGGTATTTGTTAGTTACAAACTGTGCTTTTGCAATCCCCCGTCCTCAGAATCTGTCATTATGTTTGGTAAAATATCTTTAGCTAATGTAAAAGTGCTGCAGTAATAGTTGTTGTAGCACAGGAAATCTCTAACACTTAAGCTCCACTTATATTAATGATTTGATTATTGGGTAATCCCAAGAGAGTCCTTCGATCTCATTCTTTTTTAGTTTTTCTGGTCACCTAGTTACCAAATAATCTATTATTTGTCCTTCAGTCAGGACATCTATGAGTATATACTGCAAGGAGACTTTCAAGAGGAACACACAGATAAAATATAAGTGTGAAGTAATGTTAAATTAAAGAATTGAACTGTACAGACAATCATTAGCAGTGCATTATTTGCAATTATCGCTTTCATTAACTCAACATTTTCTCAGTTTTTCTCTTCACTTGCGTTAGGCCTCACCAAGTACTAAGCTGTGCAGGGGGTACCAGAAAACCTGTGAGAAAATGGAGTGCTGGTGAACGGCAGCGTAAACTGTCACAGTGTAAAATCATATGATAAATGTCTGATGATGTTCTTACAGTTGGCTTTGGTGTTGACAGGTTTGGAGGAGAGGGAGCAGAGTATGAGTGTTAGTCTACATTTTTCTGAGAGAAAATCAAGAAAATGGTGTTGTTAAAAGGAGTTTAGTGAGTGTTGGAGGGCAGACAGGTAGGTTGGTGGGTGGAGAGCGAGGAGTCTGAGTGGAATTTCGTGTATTAATACCAAAACTGGTCCATTTCACATGCTACCTTTAGGAGCTAGCAGGACAAAACGGCATCAAACAAAAGTTTTCCATTCCTTTTGTTAGCCTCTATCTAAGCTACGCCCTAAAGAGGGCGTTCCCTAATGTGGCATATCCTTTAACCCTAGCTCTCATTTGCATTTCCTAACAAGTCATTTCCTTTAGCTTAGCAACTAGCTAAAAGAAACAGAAGGAAAACACAGAATTATTTATTCTCAACAATTACCAGGATAAGGAGCTACCAGGAGCCAGGAAGTTACGACTAAAAGTATCTGGGCACTCCTCTAACAAGAGGAGAAATAAGTCTGTTTCACCTTGTAAAAAACAAAGATCAGATAAGTAATGCTGAAATTCTAAAAGGTGAAGGCAAAACACAAAGGACTCGAGATTATCATTCTACCTGAAACGCAACCAGCTTTGTTTTAGTAGCAGGTCCTTAATCCTTAGCACAGCAGCTCAGCTCCGGCCTCCAGAAGAAGAAACCTACAGCTTAGGAGTTCAGCACAATGCACAGACACAGCAGAACCCACAAATCTAAGCAAAAAGGTTGTATATAACCAGACTGGTTCATTTTTATTTAAAAGACTCTACACCAACAAATTAGTAATTAAGTTGTTTTAGCTGTGAATTGGCAACATGTTAAGGTTACACTGTGCTGTAATCACCCTCACATGCCCGCTTAAAGCACGGTTCTCCAACTCCAGTCTTCAAAAGCAACTTTTAGATGCATGGACTGCTCCAACACCTGAATAAAACGTCTGAATTAGCTCCACACCATGTCATCAAATTCTGATGAAATTCAGCAATGAGCCATTTATTTGACTGAGGTGTGTCAGAGCTGTGATGCATCTAAAGAAAATGCCGGATAAAAGCTCTTGAGGATTGGAGTTGGAGATCCCTGGCTTAAAGAGTATTAATGGGACTTTTATGCCATTCAGATTATGTGAAATAACAAATCAGTATGCAATAGGATACCAGAGGATACCATAAAGTAATTTTTTGTACAATAAACTGCACACACATTTATCAGACTGGAGAGAACTGTTTTCTTTATGGATGAATTTCCTCAGATGTTTTAGAGGTCCACTTTCCTATCTAGCAGGGAAAGAAGCGGCTGAATATGTCAAAGAGGACCCAATAAATAATGGATGCCATGAAGCTTCGGTGGAGGTTGTCTGCTTTGAAATGCACTCCCAGGTTGAGTCATATTCTCAGTTCTCTCTCTCCATTTTACATTTAACTGGCTCTCTGCGGTATAGCCAACATGTCCAACCCACACCATCACACACACATGCACACGCACACACATATAGCTCATTTTTTGACAGAGGCTGTCTGAAGCAGTTAGTGCTGTGGAAATGCTGAACTCTGACTTATTACACAGGTGTTGTCTTTGTCTTGAAGGCTATCTCCTGCATATATCAGCTTCAATTTCACACTGAGTACTTCAGGCTTGAGAGGCCAGTTGATCGTGACAGGAAAAAAAGAGACAGCAGGACAAAAGAAGAACACAAACGGCTGTGTGAGCCTTCTCTAAACCAGGTGCTGAAGGAAAATCGTATGGTTTCTCGACGAGTTCAAAAGAAAGACCGCAGTGGATTTATTTCTAAACTTTAGGAATTATCTTTATGCTCAAAAGCAGAGCTCTTGCCTGTGATAATCTCTTATGCACAAACTCAGATTAACTCACTTTGGGTACAGAAGAAAACCACAGCGTTGGTGACATTTTCAACAAAAGACACTTGGTGTTCTTTATTTTTTTTTTTAGGAAATCTAAAAGCTATACTGTGGACGCAGAGGCGGCGCCAGGGGGACTCTAGGGGCTGCTATAGCTCCCCCTGGAAAAGTCATAGCACCCCCAGAAATATATTAGATATATTTATTTTTCATCTGATTTAACATTACTTATGTGTAGTTGTTGCAGCATTTTCATCAAAAGACACAAAATAAAAATAAATCATTATATATTATATTATTATAAAAACCCCAAAACATTATGCAAGAGGATTTGAACTTTGTTTATGCGTATTATCACTTCCAGGAAACAATTGACATGATGCAGGTGTTATGCCGAGAAATGCATGCCTGCCGAGCATTGCATGCCCTGTCGCGGGAGCGCGCATCGCTCTAAATTCTCGCATATTGATGAGGAAACGGACAGCTATATGCGAGAGTTTAGAGCGATGCGCGCTCCCGCGACAGGGCGTGCAATTGACGGCAGGCACGCGTTTCTCGGCATAACACCGGCTCCGCCCCCATGCAGACGTGGAGCAATCCTCCCCCAATCATTCCAGGGTATTTGTCAGCAACTGACCAATCGGCGGCCCCAATTTCTTAGCAAGTGTACGTCCCTTATCTAGATGAACTGACTTTGACAGTGTTTATCATAGCAAACTACCATTTGTTAGTCAGCACGAAGATAACCGGTAGTAAGCATAACATTTTTTATCATAATAGTGATAGTCAAACTAAGCCCTGTAGTGGTTAATTAGGCAATTAAATAAACAAGTTAATTTAAAAAAATAAATAAAAACCAAATATGACAATATGACCCTTTGCACCTGACGTCACTGTCTCCACAACGATGGATGTCCAAACCTATGCTCTCCTGTATAAATGTGTACATGTGGTAACCTAATACCGCTTTTATTTTGTTGATTTCGCAGTAAAAATGCTCACAAAGTGCTGCGCGGTCGGCTGCACAAACAGACAAGGGTCAAAACCAAGCTTGTCATTTTACTTTAAAGATGCGGCGATGGATAGCAGCAGTCAATCGTAATGACTGGCAGCTGTTGGTGTAACCGCGGATTTACAGCGAACACTTTGTACAAGGTAAGAAGATTGACGTTCATATACTTTATAAGTATAATTAGAAAGATATCAAATATCGCATTATGGAGAAGATAGCGCCTAACGATCAGTAACCATGGAAACAGTGCCACTCCGTCATGTAGCCTAGCATGTACGGAAAAAAAACGATTAGCATCTCGTCTTCTGTACGCTTTTAAGGCTGCTCCGGTTTAAGGGGAAACGCTGTTTATGACATAGTAACATAAATCATGTGGTGTGAATTCAGGCAAAGTCGGTAATTTCATCAACACGTCAGGAGGGAAGAGGTACTGGTCCGTTTCTAAGCTAGCTGTCTCAGGCTTCTGTAAATACCGCCGTCTATGAGCCCCAACCAGGTGTGCTACCTTCACAGACAAA
>CAEGAE010084324.1:0-36931 GCA_903067095.1 Girardinus metallicus
CCAACTTGAAGCTGACGTCACTGTGGCATCAACGCATGCGCGATCTGATCTCCAAATGATGCCCCGCCTCTTCCGTGACGTCACTCCCACATACAAAAGGTGAGTCTATATTTTATTAGTTTATATGTGCAATCTTAGTCTTTTATGTCTGTGTGTGAGAAAATAATTGTATGCAGTTGTTATACTTTATTACTGTGTATGCGCAGTTTTAATATTTTGTGTGTGTGAGAGAAAAACTTTATGCATTTGACATTTTAATAGTATATATGTGCAGTTTTAATATTTTGTGAGTGTGTATTAGTTTTTAGCAGTGTGTGAGAGACAAAACATTGATTTTTTCCTAAATGGCCCCTCATAGGTTATATCTCAGACTTTGACTATTCCAAATTACCGGTTCATGCCCAAGGATTTACCAGAACATAAGCGGATCTACTTCGCTTTCCCACCTGCAAACCAACCGCTCTGAAGCATTTATTTGTGAGGTATTGTTGGAAATCAAGCAGCCAATTTGTTTAAAAAAAAGTTAAAATCGCATATTTAATATTTTTTACACAGTATTCCTTATGTGTGACCTGTGGATGGTTTATGTTTAGTGCCACTAGAGGGAGCTCCAGTGCTCCTGTTAAGAACCTCAGATCCAACTGAACCAAAGGTAAACTGTTACATAAATGTTTGTTTGCAGTGTTTTTATGGCTTTCATGCATCTTTTCTCCTCCTTCATTCAGTGTTTTGGGTTTCTTCTGCCAGCAGGTTAAGTTTGTTTGATTTCACTCTCAGCTTTCTGTCCTATTAAATAAAGGTTTTGATGTTCATATCAGGACCTGAAGAGGTTTAAGAAAATCTTTTCTGAATTTGGTTAGCAGAAGTAGCTGAACCTGAGGGCATTGATCAGCCAGTGTTTCATCATCTCCATGTGACAAACTACAGACTAGTGGTGACAGGGGGAGTCCAAGACTTTGTACCTTTAGAAGAGCGATGGTAGCGTTCTGATGAAATCAACCATGTTGCTCAGGGTCTTCGTCATCTTCGTCTTCATCCTCCAGGACTCCCAGCCGGCTTCAGGTGAGGAAGATCCAGACTGAACCTGTAAGGTATTCCTGGCTTAGCAGAAGGAACTGACGCCGAGGTAAATCTTTAATAGTTTGTGTTGAGCTAACAACAAGCTAGCTGCCTGCAAGGCTAGCACACTGGTGTTTTCCTGTCACTTTCTGATTGCCTCACCCAACAACCCACTGGTGACAAACACCCTTAAAAGGCTCAGATGACCAAAACCTTCTGGGTCTCCTAGCAATAGCAAGACAAATCTCCCTCCTCTACCTTTGCTTCTGGAAATAAGACAGTATAAAGTGAGCAGATTTGTTTAAAGTGCCGAGTTAAATTGCTCCTTTGTGCTCCACAGTCTTTCTGGAGCGACGGGAGGCCAACGGCGTCCTGATCCGGACTCGCCGGTTCAACTCCGGCTGGTTTGAGGAGCTGCAAGTGGGAAATCTGGAGAGGGAGTGTTTGGAGGAGAAATGTAGCTTCGAGGAGGCCAGAGAGGTGTTTGAGCACGACGAGATGACGGTGCGTTACGTCGCAGACACCATCAGGTTTAACTCATCGAGCAAGAGCCTAAAATCCTGCTGGTTTTTGTCTTTTCCTCAGAACGAGTTCTGGAAACGGTACTCCAGTAAGTAAGGATTGTCAGAACTAAACCGAAAACGTCTGAACCTTCAGGAAGTACATCCACTAGAGCTTCCTGTGTGTTTGGAGGGTTTTGGTTTCACCTCTGCATGAGAACTGCTGACCGTTTATAATCCGCTGGATATTTCTGAACACTTAGGGTTGGATTAAAATAGGTTTATAACCATTTCTGTTAAATTGTAACGGTGCGTTTCTGCCCAAGTCCCTGACAGATGTTCGCTGGGTCCCTGTCAGAATGGAGGAACCTGCATCAATAACGAAGATTCCTACACCTGCTTATGTCTTCCTCACTTCATGGGACTCAACTGTGAGTTCGGTGAGCAAGAAAAGACATTTTATCATGGAATGCGCTTCCAGTATTTTGATTTCCTGTCCTTTTCAAATAACTCCAGCTGCCATCGGTTATTATTTCTGTTTCCAGAGCAGCAGACGGAGTCTGACAGCTGTCAGCTGGAGAACGGAGGCTGCGATCATTTCTGCGATGAAGACGCGTTTGGACGAAGGCTGGCATGTTCGTGTGCCGACGGTTACCGACTGGACACAGATGGACGGAGCTGCATCACCAGAGGTTTACTGCAGCGATACATTTACAAACTGAATATTTTAGCAAGACAATAATCATCTACATAAGGACATTTTGGGATTTTAATAAATACAAAACTGGACTTTAAGCTCCTACATTAACTTTTATTAAACAAAAAAGGACTGAATATGTTTATCATATTTAATTCTATGTACATCTTTGACTTTAAAAGAATTAACGCCTTTTTGAATAATAACAGGGTCTAGTATAGATCCCTGTAGGACACCATTTCTTAAAAAAGGACCTGGTCATTATTTGGTAGCCCTGCTAATCAACTGTCCAATCAAACGGCTGTTTCAGCGCCGATAGCGTGCGGCACGGTGCCCGTCCTACAGAAAGCAACCAAAGACAAGCATCTGCTGAGGATCGTGGGAGGAACCGAATGTCCGAAAGGCGAATGCCCCTGGCAGGTAGGCATCAACAGACAGACGTTGGCATCACAGCGAGAGCTGAAACTGAACATGTTCAACCTGCTAAGGCTGAAGAGGAGTCAGATGTTTTCATGGGATAAAAACTGAAATGTGTGTTTAATCCTTCCTTGAAGGTTTTGCTGACGTATAAAGACAAAGGTTTCTGTGGAGGAGTGATTTATAAACCGACATGGATCCTCACAGCGTCTCACTGCCTGGAGAACACCAACCCGCAGTTCCTGAAAGTGGTTGCAGGTACGAATCCCTCCTTCCAACAGCAAAAAGACCATCTATACCAGTAGAGACCAGTCAAAACTGGTTCCTGCTCTGTCTTCCAGGGGAACACGACATCTCGGTCAACGAGTCCACTGAACAGGTCATCCCAGTTGTAGAGATCATCATGCACGAGAACTACGTGACCAGTACCGTTGACAACGACATCGGCCTCCTACGCCTAGCGTCCCCCATAGTTTACTCGCCGTACGCAGTCCCCATCTGCCTGCCAACTCGGCGGCTGGCTGAGCGTGACCTCTGGGCGGTGGACCTGCACACGGTGAGCGGCTGGGGCAGACGGGGCGAGAACGGGCCCACCTCCGTCCTCCTCAGGCGTACCAAGGTGCCCCGCATCCGGAAGCAGACGTGCAAAGAGCAGAGCGGCGTGCTGCTCACCAACAACATGTTCTGTGCCGGGTACTTGGACGGTCGGACGGACTCGTGTAAAGGCGACAGCGGCGGCCCGTTGGTGACCAAGTTCAAGAAGACGCACTTCCTGCTAGGGATCGTCAGCTGGGGGAAGGGCTGCGCCCGACCAGGCAACTACGGCATCTACACCCGAGTGTCCAACTACCTGGAGTGGATCCAGAACCGAACAGCAACACCAGCTCAGAGTGGAAACACCACAGAAACTGTTCCTACCTCTGCGACTGTAACTGTACAGTAACGACTGAGCCAAACAGATGGAGAGGAAACTGAAAAAGTTACTTCCTTTCTACCGGTGCCACATGCAAACTTAACTTAAATTAACAGCAATAATAAAAAGGAGGTTGAAATATTTATAGGAAGCAAAATATTTAGCTCCCAGGTCACCATTTAGTTAGCAAGCCAAATTTAAAATATTTATTTTGTAAACTAAATGTTTGCATTTAGTTCTACAGTTAGCTTCCTAACTATTTAACTATCAAAATATTTAGTTTGCTAATTGAATATTTAATTTGCAAACAGAATATTTGTTTAATTTAATGTTCAGCTTGTTGAAATATTTCGCATGCAAACTAAATATTTTGATTGCTAACTAAATATTTAGTTTGCTAATTGAATATTTAGCTTACTCTTTAATTATCAAGCTACATATTTAGCTTGCTAACTAAGTATTTATCGTGGCAACTAAATATTTTGATCACTAACTGAATATCTGCATTCCTATTTAAATACTTAACTCACTAATTATCAAGCTAAATAATTAGTTTACTAACTGAATATTTAGGTTGCTAATTTGTTTCGGTCCAAAATGCTGTTTTTTATGGTCTGTTGTGTAGAAGGCTAAAGGTTTGTGTCATTCATTTGTTTAAACGAGTTAATAAAGAAAATATTTTGTGATTAAATTAATTTCTTCACAACTGGAAGAAGGAAAATAAAACGTTTAGCAAGTCAACATTTCTCTCGCTAAATCTATTTCTAATAATCTTTTAGATGTGAAATTCACAGTAAATGTTTGAATCAATGCAAATAATACAGAGATGAACATAAATCAATTTATTTAATAAACTTAGCTGTTTCCTGCATCTTTTTCCAGGTAAATCTGAGTCCATCTGAGTTCAGCAAGATTTACTGACACCTAGTGGACAATTAGAGGCATCACCCTAAAATGAAGTCAATAAAAAGACATTTTGTGTATTTTTAACAGTGAATATTAAATATGTTGCATATTTACTGTAATCTATTGTAGAAAACCTGTAAGATCTGTTAATTTTATCCAAATACTGTAAAAGATTTGATCCTGGTGTTAAGATCAAATTAAGATTTTCTAGCTGACCCATCTTAACTCGTCGTACTTCTGCAGTAACTGTGTAGTACTTTTCCATACTGCTTGTGTACAGAGAGTGGAAAGCGTCCAAAGTACCACAGGTCTTTGTTTGCAGAGCAGGTTGAGGCTCCAGCGCTGAACCGCCTCCCATCTCAGTCCAGATTTTCTCTGACGTTCATCACTGCAGACATGCAGCTGAGGAGCTTCTGCCTGGTTTCTGCTCTGCTGTGGGCCGTCCACGCTGCCGAAGGTCAGACAAACAGCCATTAACTCAGATTTCTGCTCTTAGAAACACACCTGAATGGTTTAAGATTTCATCCCAGAAGCTGATTAAATAACCAGCAGAATCTACCAAGTATCTCTAGAAGCTTCTACTGTGTTAAAAACACGCTGTGAAGGTGAGTAACAGACGAATGGATGCACCATCTGCAGTGTTTGTAGAGAAACATGAAGCCGCCTCGGTGCTGCGCAGATGGAGGAGAGCGAACAGCGGCTTCCTGGAGGAGCTGAAGCAGGGAAACCTGGAGAGGGAATGCATCGAGGAGATCTGCGACTACGAGGAGGCGCGGGAAGTCTTCGAGGACGACCAGCAGACGGTGAGCAGCTGGACCTCTGTTGCACCCGCAGCAGAACAAAAAACACTCACAAACTCTTTCTGCTCGGTTTCAGAGGGACTTTTGGAAAACTTATGATAGTAAGTACCTTACAGCGCTCACCCTGACTGATACATTGCCCGTCAAATCTACTCAAACTGAAGCCAACCTTCATTAACTTGAACCCTACGATGATCTCATCTGTTCGGTCAGAACGGGACCCCTGCCTGGTGAACCCGTGCCTCAACAACGGGACGTGTCTCTACATCGGATCCAGCTATGAGTGTCAGTGTCCGGAGGGATATGAAGGCCGGTACTGCCAGACAGGTAGCACTGCGTTTATTTTAATATTTCATTGTTTCACGTTGAATTCATTCGTAAACGTCATCCAGCTGGATTAGCACTGAAACAAAGCCGAGCTCCTCAGCTGCTAAGCTTTTCTTTTCAGTCTTTGAAGACACGCTGGGCTGCCTGTACCAGAACGGGCACTGTGAGCATTTCTGCAACGGTTCTGGAGCGAGACGCAAATGTTTCTGTGCTGACGGGTACCAGCTGGCAGACGATGGAAAGAAATGCGTCCCTAAAGGTAAAGGAAAGGTCACGGCGCCCTCTGGTTTACGTGGATGTTTGCTGATGATGCGACTGTGTTCAGTGGCGTTCCCCTGCGGCCGGGTGGCCTCCTCAGTCCCTGGACCCAACCAGACCATGCAGGACCAGGTCAGGCTGGTGGGAGCTAAGCACTGTAACCATGGAGACTGCCCCTGGCAGGTAAACACTGCCGCACCCCGCAGTGGCGCCCCCTGCAGGCTGCCGCTATACTCAGCTCCTTCTTAAACCGGTTGGTTGGTCAGTGCGAAAGTTTAACTTCCAATCAACGGTTTTAGAGAAACTTTTGGAAACGAGCTGGAAGGTTAAGCGTTAATGTTCTTTCACAGGTTCTGATCAAGCTGAATGGAAGCAGCCACTGCGGTGGAGTTCTGGTCCGACCGGACTGGGTCATCACCGCGGCCCACTGCGTTCATGGGAAGAGCCTCCAGCAGCTGGTGGTGGTGGCAGGTACAGCCAAGTCTGACCTTTAATCACCTCTAAACATGGCCACTCTGCAAACTATCTGGGAAACTAAATGGTTCTTATATTTACTGTCATTTTGTACAAAAGCGTTTAAATGCCAGAGCTTGGAAATAAATTCAAGAACATTTACCTCATGTAACATAAGAGTTAGTTTCTCATAAAATGAAAAAAACCTGAATTTGGTGAGAAAGTTTTAACGACGGCAGATTATGACGTCTTAAAAAAGCATAAAGGGGTCTGTCTATATTTTGGTTTAATGAGACATAATCCCCACTAAAACCAGCTTCTCGTTTGACGGCTCTTGAAATGTTTTAGCAGTTGAACCTTTAACTGATTCTAAACTTCATGCATTTTTCAGCTTAGTTGCGATTCTGAATAAAATCTCTTTGGTGACCAGGTGAAAACGATCTGGATCTGAAAGGTGACACAGAGCAAACATTTGGCGCTAACGTGGCGATTCCCCATGGAAACTACAACCCGGCGACCGGCGACAGCGACATCGCCCTGGTCCGGATGAACGCGTCTGTCCTTCTGAACCGATACGCCGTCCCCGTCTGCCTTCCCTCCAAAGACTTTGCTGAACGGGAGCTGCTGCCGGTCCGATACCACACCGTGTCCGGCTGGGGCAAGAGGACCACCGGGGGGAACGCCGCCGCCTCCTCGGGCCGCCCGCTCTCCCCCGTCCTCCGTAGGATGAACGTCCCCATCGTCCAGAACTCCCTGTGCTCCCAGAAAGCCAAATTCAACTTCACAGACAACATGCTGTGCGCCGGGTACCTGGATGGAAGCCAGGAGAGCTGCCGCGGCGACGACGGCAGCCCGCTGGTCACCGAGTACGGCTCCACCAGCTTCCTGTCGGGCGTGGTCGCCTGGGGGCGGGGCTGTTCTCACCCGGGGTACTACGGGGTCTACACCAAGGTGGCCAAGTTTGTAGACTGGGTGGAGCAAACCATAAAGAAGACACCGAGTCTGGACATCCTGCAGGAGCAAACAAGAGTTTAACATCAGCCAGAGATTCAAAAGCTTTTCCATGTTGTATAACAAAGTTATTCCATCTGTTCTCAGGAGGCAACGTAAACAAATAAAGCATGGAATGAAAACATCTCTGACTCCTGAAGTTATTACAATATAAAATTATTTTATTACATATTTGTTGAAACTGTCACTATGTCCTGACAGAAAATCTGAAAGAAATCAAGCTCCTCTGCCTTCTCCCAGTGTTAACAAGAAGCAACCAATCAGAGCCAGGAGGCGGGTCCTAGCGCTGTCAATCATGCCTGTGTGCACCCTTGAAATCTAAGTGCTTGGAATTTATAAGACAAACTACCTTCTCAATCTTCTCATCAGAACCGATTAGGTTTTTTAATCCTGCTGTTCACACAGACCACACGTCACCACCGTTACTCAGGTGAACTTCCACACCTGCCCTGAGAGCCAGGGGCGTAACTGAGGTCCTGGAAAGCCGCCCACAAAGGAAGATTACAGAAGGGAAATACACCAAGACCTTAACCTCTGGTTAGATGAGACTAAGACTGAGGTGTTTGGCTCTAATGACCATTGTTACGTTGCAGGACAAAGGGAGAAAGCTAGAGACTTTCTGGCTGAAGGACAGTAAAGTCAGAGAATCCTGATGTCAGGCAGGAGTTGACTGAGTTCCTGCAGTAACTGACGGAAACGGTCCAGCAGCGCTGGGTAAACAGCTCCCAGGCTGGACTCTGGTCCTCCGGCCCTCCAGCAGCTTCCAGCTGATTGGCTGGTTCACCGAGTCAAGAAGGTGAAGTTCACGATGAGCCAGAGCTCTGGCGGTATCTACTGGAAGTCTGCTCTTCTTCTGTGGTGTAAACTTTAACCTGCATGGATCCACGACCACAGGCTGAAGCCGAAGTCGCTTCGGGGAAAACTTTGATGTTTCAGGATCTCCTGATCTGAACCAGAATCTGACCAGTCAGAGAAAACCAGCTTAAAGTAACGGCAGCCATGTCATGAAAAATTAAATACAGAAATAAATACTTTTAATAAGTAATGAACAATGAAAGCTAGATAAATACAAAAAATATGGGAAGGTATGTTTATGAATCAGTTTTATTCATTTAATTGTTTTATTTTGTAATGCTGCTTTTTTTATTCCCTTTTTATTTCAGGCTCTTTTTATTTGATAATCTTATATTCAAATAAGGGTTTGGGTTGGTCTTAAAGTAAATATTTATAATTAACTTATTAATAAATGACCCATTAAATGAAAACAAAAGCTTATTTCATTAAGAGGTTTCATTTATCTGCTGTATATTTAAGTATTTCTTTATTCATTTAGTTAAGTTTTATTTTTCTGACATTTGTTTTGTAAACATACTTTATTTCAGGGTGTTTTATTTTTCCAACTGTTTTTATTTTATGAGAAATAAGCTCATCGTTACATTCCTTTAAATATTCATTTTGTTACTTTCCATGTGTGCGTTTGTTTATTTCTGCAGTACTTATCATTCATTAGTAACCGTAGTTATTTAAGTTTGGGCGTCAGAGAGACAGAAGCAGGAACAGCTTTTTGCTGATAACGAACGAACAACCAGAACAAACTGAGATTAAACAGCTTATCTTCTCTTTCACTCCGTCGGGAAAATCCAACAGCAGAAGCAGAAAGTCTGGACTGGAACCAGGATTCTGATCAACAAAGTTTGTTGCTTTCACTAAAAATTAACAGACTACTTTATCACGTCACCAGAACCACAAGCGTCCCTGTTTCTACTGCAAAGCACTGTGGGAGTTGTAGTTTTCCCTAAAGGAGTGCTGAAGGTCTGACATTTGGAGTAGGGAGCCTGAGATAAAGCCCGCCCAGACCAAACCTTCCTCCCCCAGCGCAGTTCGTTGCCCTCGCTGCCTCCCTGCTGCAGTCAGACTCCATTACTCCAACCAGGACAGTGAAGGTTCTCCAACCGGGACCATGATTCGGACTCTACGACCGGCCCTGGGCCTCGTGCTGCTGCTTCACCTCATGGCCGCTCACGGTACGTCGAGATCCACATTCAGGTGTCAGGACTGATGAAGAGGAGTGTGTGTGTGTGTGTGTGTGGAGGAATGGGGACGTTGTTGATTGACAGTTAGCAACACTTGACCTCAGGATAACATGTTTTGAGGTTTGCATGGGAAGCATCTGGAGCGTTTCTGGTCTCTATCCCCAGTTTTCCTGGACGGCAGGGAGGCCAAGCAGGTTCTGACCAGGCTGAGACGGGCCAACAGCTTTCTGGAGGAACTTAAACAAGGCAACGTGGAGAGGGAGTGCAACGAGGAGCGCTGCAGCTGGGAGGAAGCACGAGAGATCTTCGAAGATCATGAAAAAACCGTATGACTCTAAAATGCAAAGAAAGTCTGTCAGAAAACTTCTAATAATTCTGTATTAAACCATTTTATTCTGTTGGTCTTTCTTCAGAATGAGTTCTGGGCCGTATATGTGGGTGAGGTTCCTCTTCAGAAGCCCAAACCAGCCGACTTCCAGCGTTCTGGCATCTAACTGAAGTTACCTTGTCCTTTCTGCAGACGGTGACGCCTGTCTGTCCAAACCCTGTGCTAATGGCGGTCAGTGCACGGATACGATTGGAAGCTACAAGTGCTACTGCAAGGAGGGATACAAGGGCTTCAACTGTGAAATCGGTAAAGCAGAAGAGTCAGTCCAAGTGGTAAAAGTTGGTGATACAGTAGCAGAACGTCCATCCATCAGTCTTCAGCTACTATGAAGACTTGAGGAGGTTTGAGGAACTCTTTGGCAACATCCTCTGAATCCTTTTGCTTGGTCTTCTAAGCAGATCAGGTTATTTTAAAAGCTGCTGAAACTCAACCCGGTCAGGTGTTGAGAAGATGCAGACCCTGGACCTCAAAGACTTCCAAGGTCACATGTTCCTGACTCTTACAAATAAACATGGGCGCCGTTCGGTATTCTTTCTGTTCCAGAGTTACTGCACCACCGATTGTCCCAACATTCCCTCTACAGTGTTTTCAGTGGTGCCGCATACATACTGTAATTGTTGTAGTATCTGTGTCTTTTCAGTTATCCCGAAGCTCTGTGAAAATGATAACGGCGGCTGTGATCATTTCTGCCGCGTTGCCTACAGAAATGTCGAGTGCTCGTGCGCTGATGGATACTTCTTGGGTCGAAATGGAAAATCCTGTGAGTCCAATGGTAAGAAAAGCACATCTGATGATCCAGCTTGAACACAGGGGATCTGTATGAGTGATCAAACAACATACAACTGCAAGTATCTTTAAATTAAACAATGAGATTGAAAAGTTTGGATTTATCCAAGAAAATGGAAATTCCCATAAACCATTGGACAAACAGTCCTATGCTAAGAGATCTGCCTGACCAACACCCACAGCCCAGTGAATGCCCAAGAACCTCAATAGAGATATAAAAAGGACAATTGTACATCAAGACATAATAGGGAAGTTTTCAGAATCCTTTCTAAACAGCAGATCCAAGATCAGGGGAACAACGCAGTAACCACTAAGGCTCAAGTCTGGTTTGACCTTCAACACGATGGTGCCAAGTGAGGCTTAGATCATGAACACCAGTGATGGGACAATAAGAGACAGACCTTCAATCTATTTAGCCTCACCTCCAATGAACATGATCATCTTTAAGACCCAGACACAGTTGAGGTCTACAACAGGACGATGATCCCACACTGGTTCTGGAAGCATTTGGCTTCTGGACTGGCAGGTTGTTGTTTTCATCACTCCACCAGTAAAAAAGTAATGAAAGAGATCAGTGGACACAAACATATGATGATAGAAATATCTCTGGAAGCAATATAGCAAACCAGAGCTTCAGACACCAAAGCATCATCTCAGAACCGATTCAGACCTCCTGAGCTCTAAACATCCAACAAACTCTTGCAGAGCCTTTTAAATGCGGCGTCCTCGCCACCAACAAGGTCCGACGGTCGCTCGTGGACTCTGGAGATCTGAACATGGAAGAAGTGAAACCCCACAAGCTGAACAACACTGCAAACTCTACGGAGCAAAAGAACATCCTCGACCCTGATGATCCGTTCCGGTCCAGAGACAACAGCAGCAGCCAGCTCCCAGCTCCTACCCCCAATTTGATGAGTTCGGGTACCACTGGCAGGTTGGGGACTGTTCGGATCGTCGATGGAGAGGACTGTCCAGCAGGAGAATGTCCATGGCAGGTAGTCACACAACAAAGTGATGATCGGAATGTTATGTTCTGGTCACAGATTCTGGTGGAACTATACCATTACTGGAGCTTGTTTTGTCCTGCTAGGCTCTACTGATCAATGAGGACAACATTGGGTTCTGTGGGGGAACGATTCTGACCGAGTACATCATCCTGACTGCGGCTCACTGCATGAACCAATCACGTTACTTCATCGTCAAACTTGGTAGGTCCGACCAGTCAAACTGGAACTTCCTGTTTACCTTTTCAAATATTTATACTACTTCTTTTACAAGCATCATATAACATCAAGAGTCTTTAAATGTAATATACCTGTAGTTTAAATCTTTAGTTACTGCAGTGAAACGTGACGTTGACCGGGTCAGTGACGCATTACTATCTCCGTGTTTCCAGGCGAACACAACACCACTCAACAAACCGGTTGGGAAATGTCCCACGAGGTGGACACCATCGTCTCCCACTTCAAGTACAACCCAGAAACCTACAACAACGACATCGCACTCGTAAAACTGTCCAAGCCCATCACGTTCAACAAATACATCCTGCCGGCCTGCATACCGCAACCAGATTTTGCAGAAAACGTAAGAATAATCAAAGGTTTCTGCTGTGGTTAATCAGGTTTTCTATAAGATGATAGCAGGATGTAGAAATCAGGGAAGCAACAGATGACATATTGATTGTTTTGTTTGATGATAAGTTTGCTAAACTAAACCAAAGCTTTAAAGATTTATGTTGTGTTCTGTTGCAGGTCCTGATGCGGCAGAGAGACGGTCTGGTCAGTGGTTTTGGACGTCTTGGTGAGGGTCGAGAAGCATCTACGATCCTACAACGCCTCTCCGTGCCCTACGTGGACCGCTCCATCTGCATTGAATCCACCCAGTTGCGCATATCTATGCGCATGTTTTGCGCCGGCTACGACACAATCGCTAAGGATGCCTGCCAGGGCGACAGCGGCGGCCCGCATGTCACACGTTACCATGACACCTACTTCATCACCGGCATCGTGAGCTGGGGCGAAGGGTGCGCACGCAAAGGGAAATACGGCGTCTATACACAAGTGTCTAAATACATCCACTGGATAAGAGAAGGCATCAAGAAGCTGACGCCCAGAGAGAACAGACAAAAGAGGGACCATGGCGCCATCAAGAGGCAGAAGAGAGACCATGGCGCCATCAAGAGGCTGTACCTGTAAGCTATCTGGAACAACCCGCTGAGAATGTAATCATGTAATCACTTTAAAATGGCCACATCTTAGCCAAACTGGTGATCAATTTGTAAAGAGCGACATACCTTATAGAGTGACCACAATACAGATGGAGTTGCTCAGGGTTGATACTTTGTGTCCCTTCATTTTCCGCTTTAAGCTGCATTGTTGATTTGAAAATTTGAGGATGCTGAAAGACTTGACATTGAATAAAGAAATAAGTGTTTAATTTACTTTTTTCCACTTGAAAAACTGCTCATAAATGTCTTGAGCTTTTCTTGAGGGGTCAAGTTTCCACCAATAGTGTTTCAGCATCACACAAACTTAAAAACCTGCAATTCTGATGTGAAGTTTGATGGACAGAATTATTAAACACCTAGAAAACAATTACATTTTTGTTTGCCTCCATTCTTTAACATCTGTTTTGGTAAATATTAACATGAGCTGACAAACTCATTCAACAAATTTAAAGAAAAATGAAAATTTTACATAAAATTTAAAGAATATTCACTGAATTTTCTTTAACTCAGTCATTCAAGCTTTTGCTTGTAAAACAAATTAATAATTAACCTTGAATTATATTTAATTTACATTGTGAAATTATTTTTTTAACTCTAATCTACAGAATTATTTAAATTGCTTGAATTGAAATCAATTTAGAATTGATGTAGAAAATATTTATAATTTTTTTTAATTAGAAATAAAGAAATTATAATTAAATTTAGATTGATTCCTGTCACATATTTCTATCTTAAATTAATGTAAATCGTTATTTTGTAAAGATATTAAATTTTTTATGCCTTTTACTGGAAAATTTAAGTTTTTGATGATTGTAAGGTTATTAATTTGAGATTTATCCGTTTTTTGGATAAACACTGAAGATTAATCAAGTTAACTTTTGATCCCCCATCTGCTCACATCAGAACCAGTTCTGCTTTGGGGCCCGGATCAGTGAAAGATCCTGATTTATTGATCCTTTAGTCCCTCAGTGTTTACCTGAAATCAACAACAACCTGAACGTCGAGGGTCAGAGGTCGAAGCTGCTGCTTGTTTTGACGGATTTAGAGGAACAGAGTCCGTTGAAGGACCAGAACTTTTTTTCATGCATTTCTTTACAGAACCAACCTGAACACAACATTTCCAAAGTGACTCAAAGCTCAGCGGTAATAAACACCTAAACAGAGCAATTATGTCACTGTTGTACTTCGGAAACAGGGTGACTGATGTTTCTCTGGATAATCAGGTCAGCAGATTGAGGATGAGATAAAGTCCAGCCATTTATTCACCTATGTCCACATTAAGTGACTCCCTGCTGTTCCTGTAGGTGTGTTTGTCGAGTGTGAGCAGCTGAGTCAGAGCTGAAGCCATCAAACATCATGTCTGCGTTTCTGCTCGCCATCTGCCTCCTGGGAGGTTCCTTCCTCCAGGTGTTCGGCCAAGATAAAGGTGAGAGATCCACCGTATTCATTAACCATAGTCACTTTGTCATGTTCTGTGTTGGTTAGCCGGCTGCAGCTAACCGGAGCTGCAAAAGCATAAATGTTTGTCTGAGTATTTGAGTTTCTCCACGTCCAACACTACAAATATTCAAAGACAGGTTCTGGTTCTGCGGTTCGTTTCACCAGGGAAAACTTGTTAATGTGTCACAACAGGATACTGATCAATACCTGAAGATTATTGGGGTGAAAGAAACATGCAATGGTGAGCAGCGCTAACCCTAAAGTACTGATCATAACCATTGGATTTTATAATGCTAAAGTGCTAAAGAGCTAACTTCAATACAAATTATATTTGCCTTCGAAAGACTACGACTTTCAGTAACCAATTTAATTCTGACATTATGATTTACATGCTGCCCTTAGATGTTTTATTTATGTCTACATCTTGTTCTCTTCTATGTTTCTTGTTTAAAATAAAGTTAATTGAGAAAATCTTAAGCAGATAACCAAAACTTTACACAGACAAGTTAGCAAAGTACTAAACCAAAACTTCAGCATCAGCACATTAGTGACAGTGTGGCCACTGCTGGAAACAGGTTAGACGATGTTATCGTAGATGAAGGAACCAATAACTGGAGGTGATGATGTTGCGATTAGCAGATAATCCAGGTCAATTCTTCAGTTTTCATCTAAATGTCTTCTAAAAACTTCTCAAGATGCTGGTTTTACTGGGATTTCTGCTCCTTGTCTTCTAGAGCTCTGTGACAATGAGAACGGTGGCTGTGAACATTTCTGCCATGCTGTTGGAGGGAATGTAGTATGCGCCTGTTCTGACGGTTACTTCCTGGCACAGGACAACCAATCCTGCAACTCCAACGGTAAGAGAAGAGCAACACCAGAGTGGTTCTTCTAGTAACTGAACCACCTGATGGTTCCTGTCCTCCAAACTCGCTCAGAGACTTTTAGATGCGGCGCCATCATCACCGACGATGTCCACAGACAGAACAGAACCGAGAAGAGAAGCTTCACAGAGGAGCAACATGTCCGCCAGATGAACACCAGCAGTCAGACCAGCTCAGACGGGGAAGCACAGACTGGGACCATCGATGGAGAGGACTGTCCACCAGGACAATGTCCATGGCTGGTAGACGCTCAGCAATGTCAGGACAGTTCTAGTCCATGTGTCCACTCCTTCAGCTTGTTCTGTCCCCAAAGGCTCTCCTGATCAACGAGGACAACGTCGGATTCTGTGGGGGAACGATCCTGAGTGAATACATCATCCTGACTGCGGCTCAGTGCGTGGCCCAAACCCGGTACCTCACCGTCAGGCTCGGTAGGTCCAACAAGCCAAACGCAAACTTCTAGTGCAGGTTTAACGCAAATACCAGAACCGACTTGAACAAAGCGAACAGTTCTTGATTTAATGTGGACTACAGAATATCTCATATAAAACCAATATTGGTAATCTGCGTCCAGGAGTCTTCAACACGTCACACAGTGGTGGTGATGAAGCCTTGCATGTGGCGGACGCCATCGTCACTCACCATGGTTACAGCCCACAGACCTACTTCAATGATGTTGCTCTGGTAAAACTGGCCAAGCCCATCAGGTTCACCAGGTACGTCCTGCCAGCCTGCATGCCGGAGCCGGACTTCATGGAGAAGGTAAACCTTTTACTGCGTCAGTGACTAAAGATTATTTAGTATTTTCTGAGACGTTAGGAATCTGGTCTTGTTTGTGCAGGTTCTGATGCGGCAGCCGGATGCGCTGGTCAGCGGTTTTGGATACCTCGGTGAGGGTCAGCCGTCCGCCACCCCACAACGCCTCTCTGTGCCCTACGTGGATTGGCAAACCTGCATGGACTCAACGCCGCTCAGCATCTCCTTACGAATGTTTTGCGCCGGCTACGACTCAATGGGGGAAGATTCCTTTCAGGGCGACAGCGGCGGCCCGCATGTCACACGTTACCGTGACACCTTCTTCGTCACCGGCATCAGGAGCTGGGGCAAAGGTCACGCCCGCAAAGGAAAGTATGGCATCTACACACAGGTGTCTAAATTCATCCGCTGGATCAAAGAGGGCATCAAGAAGCTGACACCGATAGAGAAGCGCGGTACCAGGACGAAGAGGCACCACGGCGCCATCGAACGGTTCCGTCTGTAGACGGCAATCATCCAGTAACTCTAGTACTTCTGTAATTCTTATATATGGAAGCTTTCTACTGTAATACGTCATCCTAATGGAGAGGAGTCCCGCAGGGCTGTTAGTTTAGGCTCCTGAAGTTTTAGTGTTGTTTTGCTTTCCTTATGGAACCGACTAATAAAAGTAAAACCTTGTTACATCTTACAGTCGCTCCCAGAATGGATAACTCTATGAAGAGTCACAACCATCTCGACAAAAACATTCTGTTTGTGTGTATTTTGTATAATCCAGTGACCAAAATAAAGATTTGAATAATAGAAACAAACAGTAAGAAACACTGTCTTGTTTTGTTTATTTTTTTTACAAATATGATAAATTTTTTGGCTGTTCTGAAAACTTTCAGTTGAAGAAAGTTTGACTTTTGTGTTGAAGGTTTGACTGTTAGGAATTATTCTAGTAGGTAGATGTCTATAATCATGATCTTAATTTTAAGAGAACCGGATTTAAATACAATCTTTAGAGGCATTATAGGTAAATTATGATTAAATTGATGTTTCAAGATTATAGTCTTTCAAGGGCAAATGGTTTAGTGCTTTAGCATTTGTGGATTTAATGTTTATAATTAGTGCTTTAGTCTTACCGTGAGCTAACTTTTTATTTAGCACTACCAACCACTGCATAAACATGTTATTTAGTAAAATTTAGACTTAATCTTGTTTAGTAAAATTTAGACTTAATCTTGTTTAGTAAAATTTAGACTTAATCTTGTGTTAAAGTGATCTGTGCTTTTTTTGTGGAGTATGTGGTTTTCTTTCTTTCGACAGTTTGTGAGCAGTAGCGTCTCTGGATTAAATGATTGATTTGTGGGATGTTTGCCTGAAATAAACAAGCCAGCTCTGTCCGGAGCCTCTTTGTGTGACTTAGGGGAACAGAGTCCACCGCCGGAACAGAACCATTCCTGAAAACTGTTTCTCTTGACAGGAACACGACAGAGACGATTTCCAGGGGTTTTCCACTCCGTTCAGCAGGAATATGAAAGAAAGTGAGAATCGTTGCGTTAGCGTGGATCGTCCAGCTGTTGAGTCCGGCTGAGCTGTGGACGCATGTGTGTATTTGTGGTGTGTGAGCAGTGCTGTCAGTGTAACGGCGGTCCACATCATGTCTGCGTCTCTGCTCGCCGTCTGTCTTCTGGGATGTTTCCTTCAGGTGTTCAGTCAAGGTGACGGTAAGAAAACGGATCTATTTAAACTCTGGGTTCTTTTGAGGGGCGGTTCCTCAAATAATGTGATTATAATTAGCTAAAATTATGCAACTTGACCGTTATTATGTTGCTTTGGTTCATATTTTTAACCGAATGCTTTAGTTGGGGTTTCTCGCTCCTTCCAGGGTTCCGTGTGGCTCCTGGGGCCCACGCTGTGTTCCTGCGATCCAAACGGGCCAACCAGTTCTTCCTGGAGGAGATCCTGCAGGGGAACCTGGAGAGGGAGTGCTACGAGGAGCTGTGTAACTACGAGGAGGCGCGGGAAGTGTTTGAAGATGACGAGCGCACGGTGGGTCCGAGGAAAGAAAGCCGAGTCAGAGACATTGACCTTTGATTCTAACTGATCTTTGTTGGTCTACAGAAATCCTTCTGGACCATCTACTATGGTGAGTTCTGATCCAGGACAACATTCATCAAACTTCTTCTTGGAGGTCCAGTTTCTAAAGTTCTGAATCTGTTCCGGCGCTCCGAGATGGAGACCAGTGTCTTCCCAACCCCTGCCTCAATGGGGGGAACTGCACGGATAAGGTGGGGGGCTTCTTCTGCGCCTGCAGACCCCCCAACTACGGACACATCTGTGAACTGGGCCGAGTCGAAACTGCAGAGCAGGAGCTGCGGGAGCCTCAGCACAAAGCTCCAGGTAAGGCCAAACCCACGGCGGTTTTCAAACCGTCTCATCCAACAGCGTCTCTCCCAGCGATAGCAGAGTGTCCGACCCAAGGCTCCAACGCGTGCCACCAGCTGTGCACGGCGGACTTCCACTCCTACAAATGCTCATGCATGTCGGGATTCGTACTACAGAGCGACATGCGCAGCTGCCAGCCTGAAGGTTAAAACGCCCAGCAAGGCATCGCTTACCAAACCAGCTCAGACTGGGGGAATAACCGTGTCTCTCTGCCCACAGTCCAGTTTCCCTGTGGGAGGGTCCATGACACCAACACTTCAATCTGTCGCCATGGAAACTGCCCCTGGCAGGTAACGAGCTCTCAGCCAATCTGTAAAGCCCAGATTCGTCCAGCAGTAAACAGGCTGCTGGTGGGTTTGATTCGCATTTGCAGGTGTCCCTGATCAACAGCAGCCGGGTGGAGCTGTGTGGTGGAGTCGTGCTCGGACGACGGTCCATCCTGACCGCCGCCCGCTGCCTCTTCCTCAACTCGGGAGACGACCTCCGACCCTCACACTTCTCCATCATCACAGGTACTAGAACCTTGATTGCTCCAGTCTGGAAGTTTTGTCCCAGTTTTACTCAAACATTTTTTAAACTATGGCAACAAAAATAATAGAAGAGGAGGAATAAGAAAGATTTTCCTCAGAGATCAAATCTGATGAGAAAATAAACAAACTGATCCCCTAAAGTGCAGCAGTTCTCCGATGTTTCCTGGTGATTAGAGGCGTTTCTTCTCCATAACGCACCTTATTTATGAAGAACATGATGCTAATCTTCTTACCTTTTATAAATGTTTGCTGCAAATCCATGAAAACAGCGAAAGCTGCCGGCCCTTATGAAGATGGCTGCTGTCCGTCGCCCGTTTCTCTGACTTGGGTTTGACTGTCGGTTCTGTTTCATTCCCACCGGGGCAAAGGGAACGTCTGGAAGAACATTAAACTTTTCAGGAACGTAGATTGACAAAATAACGTTTTAACAAGTGGATAAAGGATTCAAACGCGTCACTCCGATGTGTTTGTTAGAGACGGTTCTGTTAAGCTCAGATTATTCTCGTTAAACTGAAACAGAGATTAAAGATGACTCTACCTCTGGTGTTTCGTCTCCTAGGTAACGGGAAGGTCTTCCAGGTCCAGGCGCTCTTCCTCCACGAGCGTTTCCGTTCAGATCGCCACGACTTTGACCTCGCCCTCCTGGAGCTGGCCACGCCCATTAGCTTTGGCCCCGCCCTCTCCCACCTCTGCCTGCCCACCAAGGACTTCAGTGAAAACATCCTGATGCATTCTGGGAGGACGGGGTTGGCCGACAGGAGGGGGCGTGGCCAGAACCAGGAGCTGGTCTACGTGACGCTGGACGATTGTCGAGGAGAGATGAATGTCTCGCAGATACTGAGCAACAAAATGTTCTGCATGAGGAGGAGGAACCACGGCGGGCCGAGGAGAACCGGACCATCAGCGCAGACCAAACCCAGACCGCCGGGAAGGCTGAACGTGACTCAGAAAGCACCGGCTCTGGACCGGAACCGGACTCAAACTGAAAACTTTCTCACCGGGTCGTCAGGCGAAGCAAAAAGCTCCAACCGGAGCTTAAAGGAGCAACACCACGGGTCGCCACCAGGTGGCAGCAGACTGTTGTGCGGCGGTTTGCTGCCGGGGTCGGCGGTCGTCACGGTGGAGAAAGGAACGGCCTTCCTGACGGGGCTGCTGATGTCTGCGACCGCAGACTGCCGCGGCCAGGTGTTCACCAAGGTGTCCCGCTACCTGAACTGGATCCGACCGCGGCTGCAGGCGGCGGAGGATCACATGACCCCGCAGGTCAGCGAGTACCCGGAGGCCCGCTGAGCACTCAACGGATCCGATTCACTTCGACCTTAAATTATTGGATGCTTCAGCAGTTATGATGAAAATGACCTTATTGATGTTGGAAATTTGTCGAGTCTGATTTAACATTTAATGGATCAAACTGGATAAATAAAAACTTTCAAAAGTAGGTTTGTTGTCATTCTGTGATAAAACATCACGATAAAAGAATCCAGAATATCCATTAACATCTAGAAACCAAAAGGTGTTTTATTCAACAAGCTTTTTACACAAAGAAACGTATAAAAGATCAGAGTCTCCTCAGAGGGATTGTGGGTAATGTAGTCTAGGAAACAGAAGACAGGGGAGGGAAGGGGTTCTGTTTACTGACCACGAGCTTCTGGTGCTGGTGGGAGATGTAACCTTTGATGTGACCCTGAAAGGAGACAGAACCAGTCAGACCGCGGAGTCACCTGGACTCAGGTGTGGCTCCATGTCTGAGGCTCACCATGTAGATGAGGTTGGCCAGGAGGCACTGCACCTCGTCAATGTCCACGTCCTCCACCTGCATCATCCGCAGCGCCACCAGGAAGGCGTCCAGCGGCAGCTGGTGGGTCCTCAGCAGCAGATACCTGCAGCCAAACACAAACAGATCCATCAGGGTCACACAAACATCCTCCGTGATCCACTGAAACCAGGACGCCTTTCTACATGTCGGACCAGAAACCCAGAAACCCAGAAACCCAGAAACCCAGAAACCCAGAAACCCAGGAGCTGCAAACCAGAAGCTCAACCTGCAAGGACAGAGGAGGACAGAGGAGGACAGAGGAGGACAGAGAAGGACAGAGGGGGGTCTGGAGACATGGCTGTTGTTTGTTGGTCAACGTGTTGCCGTTGTTTGTTGGTCAACATGTTGCCGTTGCGTCAGACTCACACTTTCTTGAAGAGGTTCCTGTAGGTGATGATCTTGAGTTTCTCCAGGATGAGGAAGATCCCGCAGCGGATGAAGAAGGTCTCGTGTTTGGACAGCGCCTCGTTCAGCAGCAGCAGGTTCCCCTCGCTGGGAAACACACGGAGGTCACATGACTCTGAGTGACATCACTTCCTGCTGCGGTGGCCCCGCCTCCCTGCTTACCTCACAGCCTTGGTGACGTTGGCGAACTGAATGAGGTCGTACTTCCTGAGCAGCTGGTGAGTCGGCATGTGGCCCTGAAACACAACCAGAATCAGAACTCGGCCGGCTCCGGTTGTCGGACCAGCAGTGGATCAGAACCGGTCCTGATCGGTCCCGGTCCGGGACGGGCTTGTGGTGCTCCTGACCAGCAGCATCTTGACCGGCAGCAGGTAGATGAGGATCATCCTCTTGTTCTTCTGGCTGGAGCGGTGGCAGCGGTCGAAGGCGAACGACAGCAGCTCCTCCGCTGGACACAAACAGGTCAGCGTTTCTACCACAGAACCTCCAGAACCTCCAGAACCTGCCGAGACTTACCCGTCTTAAAGTCGCTGTCGAACATGGCCTTGCGGCCCACGTAGTATTTGTAGGTGACCTTCTGGGCCGGGCTGTACTCGTTCTTCAGGTTGGAGCTGTCGATGGCTCGGATCAGAGGTTTGCACAGGTGGAGCTTGTTGATCTGCAGGAGAACCAATCAGACGTCAGCCTGACCGGTTCTGACCCAAACCTCCCGGTTCTGACCCGGCTCAGCACCTTGAAGTAGATCTTGAAGAGCTGGTTGCTCAGGAACATCATCCCCCACTTCTTGGAGTCGTCGATGCCGGCTCGGCTGTGGCGGGTCAGAACAGAACACGTGAACGCGGCCGTCTGGCAGAACCAGAACCACAGAGCGGGTCCAAACGGAGCGGGACTGACTTGTCGCTGGCGCAGACTCTGAAGCAGCTCATCAGCTGCTCTGCCGCCTTCTCCAGCATCTCTCCCGGCTGACCTTTGCCCTTCTTCTGCAGCTGCTGCTCCGCCTGGAGACACAGAGAGAAACCAGCAGAACCAGTGACCCAGTCAGCTGGGAACACTGGGAAACAGTTCAGCAGCAGGTGGGGGAGGGGCCTCACGTTGTTGGCGAATATCCGGAGGTCCAGAGTGACGGCAGACATGACGGGCAGAGCCCTGGAACACAAACACATCAGTGATGCTGCGTTCACGGTCGGCATGTTCACGGCGGTTACTCACCAGTTCTCCTCCTTATGGGACTGGAAGGCTCTCAGGAAGGACGTCAGGGGTCAAGGGTCATACAGTCGGCCACTGATCATTCATCCAAACAGACAGATCAGCTCCAAAGAAAGGATATTGAACGACGAGCGTCTGGAACTTGTACGCCTCAACGAAGTCGTGATTGGCCACGGCGTACGTACACCTGGAACACACAGGTAGGAAACCGTCAGCTACAGACGAAGGTCATCGCTATGGCAACTTCTGCAACAGATAAAAACACTTGTACACTTTGTAAAACAGATTCTTTTAAATGACAACTTCAATGTTTTTTGGACTCATGCAGTTTTTCAAAAGAGATAAAAAACAATAAAATAAAATTTTACCGCCAGGCATCAGTAATCGATAACCGAGCTGGGAGGCTCACCTGAGATGAGCCGCCACCATCTCATCGTACGGCGGCTCCAGAATCTGCTGGCACTTCTCCTCCGGACTGGCCAGCTGAACACACACACACAGGTGAGGCTGTATCCTAGCAACCTGACTCTGCGGCTCAGTGGGCGGGGCCTTACCTGCAGGCGGGGGTTGGCTACATGCGGGTGTTTGAAGGAGAGCAGCTCGGCGCAGAAGGAGCCCTCATGGTTCTCGATGGCCTGGTTGATCTGCAGGAGAACAGAGTAGGTTTAAAGACCCGGGGAGACGGGACAGGTGAGGCCAGGCTGGGGTCAGAGGTCACCTGCTGCAGGTACTGGTTGATGGTGATGTGAGCCATGCTGACTAGGAGCTGTTCCCACCTGGAAAACACGTGCAAAACATGGTGACTTTGAATCTGGACTTGGACTAGGCCGCAGTCTGTAGTGTAGTTTTGAAATGCATCTCAAAAACTAAATGTTTAAACTGCTTCACTAGCATTCAGCTTGCTAACGAGCTAACAGTGGAGTCAGGTCTGAAGCAGAGATACACCTAGGAGTTGCAGGACTCTAGGAATAAAGTTTGTGACCTAACTGGAAGAAGAGCATCCTACAGCATGATGCTGCCACCACCATGCTTCACAGCTGAACTGGTGTGAATTTACTGCAGTGTTTTTGCTTTTTTCCACTCCAGTATGCCATTAACTCCTTAAATATGACTCGTTTCTAATATTTTATTGATTATCTAATCCACACGAGTTCCAAAAAAACACGTTATTATTTATTCGGTCATTTAAAGCGAGCTAATTAGCAAAATGCTAACGCAGCACTATTTTTCATATTTTCTGATTGATACTCCATTTAAAACAAGAAAAACTGAAGCCGAAACCAAAACCTCTTCTAATATGAATAAAAACGGTCGTTAAAAATATGTTGAAGCTCTTAAACTTTTCCCTAAAACCAAAACGTGAGTAATGTGAACCAGGTTTGGTGATAATGTTCTGTATGAACATTTAGCGCATAAACCGGTTAAAACCGGCCGGTTCCGGACTGTAAATGGAAGTTAAACACTCATGGCGACACAAACAATAAATAAATAAAGAACTGCAGACCTTTAAATTAAGCTTTAAGGTGAAAAACAAGCCATGAAACTCCGTTCATTCAGTCGGAAACACGGATCGTTTCTAACGATGGACAATACTGTTTCCGGAAGTATACTGTCAAAATAAAAGTCTTTAACAAAGATTTTCTTCATAATAAAAAAATTATGAAGAACTACAATTAAATTAAAAGAGAAAAAAAAAGCATTTGGAACTATTTGTTGTTGTCCTTATACCGCCTGATAAAAAATATTATAAAAACAGCAAGAAAGAATAAAAACTACAGATGCGCATATTTTTATTAAGTGAAAATCTTACAACATAACTGCAGCAATTACGGCTCTTATTTCTTTTTCGTCTTCATGAAGACAACATAAAATAACACCAACAAATTCTTCATAATTTGAACAAAAAGTCATACCACAGCTTTTCTTTCTTTTGCAGATTAATTTATACATTTAACGTTTATATCTTTCGCACAGAAACATCTGAATAGAAGAAGACGAGCACGATCGGGACACCAGGGGGCGCCAAAGGGTCACTTAATACTTAAAACTCAACATCAGGACTGTTTATTTCATGAAACAAGGTAAAACTAAATCACACAGCATTAATCACCTACATGAATAATATCATCTGGTTGTTGCACAGGTACAGCAGGTCTTATGTTCCCTACAAACACCTTATATTTCTGACAAAATGTAAACGATATAGTTTATTTATTTAGCTGGTTTCACATGATTTATTCTGGAATGACGTTGCCTTGGAAACGTAGCTCACAATAATTACATTAAGCTCATTTTTTAAAATGATAAAATGTCCTCTTGACTTTATCATTTCCAACAAAACATCTGGATGGTTGTTTCCCATTAGTTGTCCGAATAGCTGCCTTCTCAGAAAGAGTGGGCGGGGCCAGGCGACCAACCGGCTCCGCCCACTCGACCGTGGCCAGGAGGCTGGATGACGTTCTCACTGCTGATTGGTCCATGGAGGGTCGCACATGGAGAGTGGGAGGGGCTTATCTCAGAGCATCCGACGGTCCACAGACACGGATACTGGCTGGAAACACACACACACACACACACACCTGCGTTACACCTGAGCTCAGGTCTGAGAGGTCAGGGTGTGGGCGGGGCCTCACCTGGAGCTGTGAGGAGGGGGAGGAGCCTGTGAGGACGGACCGCCGCCGGTCATCGACAGTGAGGAGGAGGAGGGTGAGAAGGAGGAAGAAGATGAGGCAGGACGAGGAGAAGCAGCGCTCCAACCTTCATGAAGAACCGGAACGCCTTCCGAGATCAGGTTCACTGGAAAACACAGCAGACGGAGAACCGTTTACATCCTGATCCGGAAACTGGTCCTGGTTCTGAACTGAAACTGATCCTGGTTCTAAACTGAAACTGATCCAGGTTCTGAACTGAAACTGGTCCTGGTTCTACACAGAAACTGATCTGGTTCTAAACTGAAACTGATCCTGGTTCTAAACTGAAACTGATCCTGGTTCTGAACTGAAACTGATCTGGTTCTACACAGAAACTGATCTGGTTCTGAACAGAAACTGATCCTGGTTCTGTTATTCCTCAGCTCTACACATAAATTCACATTTATACCAGAAAAGTCTGTAAAATGTAAGTGAATCTTTCTCCACAAATCTATAATTTTTAATTAACTGATAGTTGCTGAGAAAAATAAGATTTTTAAATATTTCTAAAATCGAAACTCAAACTAAATATTAAATAAACGATGGAACGTTTCCATCGGTGTAACCTGAGGAGTGCGGGCGGTGCGGCAGGTAGGCCGCGGGGTAAGGCGTGTGTCTCCCCGGGTAACCGGGCGGCTTGTAACCATGGTGATGGTGATGATGGGACGCCAGCGGCAGGCTGCTGGCGTAGGGGAAGGCTCCGCCCCCTCCTGCTGAGCACAGCGGCCAACCTGAGACCCACATCAGAAACTGATCAATCTGTTCAAGACGGAGGTAATCAATAATCAATCATGACTGGAGCTGCAAGGAATCGATCTGAATAAAGTTCATGAAGATATTATAAAGCTGCAGCATCAAGTTATTAGAAAACTAAATGAGAGAAAAAATGGAGACATTTTATATCATATATAACATTAAAAAGCTTTTATCATTATTAGAAAAATAATATTATTATAAAATATTATAATATGTTGTATATAATATACTATAATTACAAAAAAAATATATTGCATTGTTATATTTTATTATATTAAATGTTACATGACATAAACAGCTTTTAATATTATTGTAATATTAGCACATAAAATACAATTATAATAATTTTGTAATATAAATATTTAACATACCATAATAACAAATTGTAAATTATAATTAGACAAAATTCCTTTATTATTATTATTATTTTTATTATGATTATTATTATATTATCATAGAATCATTTTAGCATGTAAGATAATATGCAACTGTTTTAATATATAATATACATGTTAAATACTATAATTAAATGTATATTTATATATATTAATATTTTAAATAATAGATTATAATTACATGAAAGCATTATTTACAGAATATTTTATTAAACTACATTACCTGACAATAAAGCTTAAGTTATTATTATTATTATTATTATTATTATTATTATTATTATTATTATTATTATCATACAGTAATATAATTGTAATATATGACAATATGCAATATATGTATTAAAATTACATAAAATACATGATCAGATTTTTGACAGAAGTCAACATATTACTATTTTTTTCTTCAGTTTCATTAATCATATATTTTGAAAATATTTTATTACTTAAAACAAATAGAAAAATTTAACTTTTTCTATTTTTCTCTTCCTTTCAATAACAGCTCTAATATTTTATAACGTACCGGTTCAGGTGGTTCCACACAGAATTAAAATAATTTTAGAAATTAAATTCATAATCAATAATATTAGTTATTAATCATTTTCTGTCCTCTAATAAATAATATTAACGTCATTGTAGTGATGATATTTTCTTATTTAGCTAATAAACGTGACGTTTCCGTCCTCAGTCATGCGTTGTGTTGAACATTATCTCATCGATTTATTTCCGATCAATAATCAATGACGACTCACAGGGCTGGATCCCGACCCGGCTCTCCGCAGCGTCCTGGAGAACCCGTCCCGCCGGGTTCCTGAGGAGGATGAATCAGGCGTCAGTTATCGGTGTCACTTGTCGCCGTGGCGATGATGAAGATGACGACGAGGCTCTAATCACCTGGGCTCTGATAACCAGGTGAGAAACACTGAGCCCATTTAGCAGCCGGCTGCCATTACTACAGACCAACCGCCGCGGAGATGTTACACTCCTTAGAGTTTCATTCAGAACATTTTTATTCTAATTCAGTTGTGATCATTTTAATCTCATGTGTAGAGCAACTTTCTGACATCTTTTAACATTTTCAAGACGTTCTCTGCTGGGCCTCACCGCTCCTTGGCGTCCAGGAAAGCTTTAGCAAACGGATTGTATTTGATCTTCAGAGCCGTGATCTGAGCAGAAGATGGCAGAAACCTCATCAGTACGCAAATAAAAATCTGTTTAACCAGCAGAAATGGTCTCATTAGAACATTATATAGCAGCAGAAATTAAAATATTATGGCAATAAAACCAGGTTAGCCAAGAGAAATGACATTATTTCTACATAAAGAAGGAGGTGGACCAGTGAGGACCAGTGAGGACCAGTGAGGACCAGCATGGCGGCGTACCTCCTCATTCTGGTAGGCGGTGACGGCGATGAACTGCGTTTCCCTGAAGGAGACGTTGGACACCAGGCGGTGGCGGGAACCGACGCAGACGATGTGCAGCTGCGGCTCGTACTTATGGAGGGAGTTCAGCATGATCTGGAACAAACACACATGTTCACCTGAAGACACTGCAGTCACCTGGTGGTCGCCCTGCCCTCTGGTGGCCACCAGAGGCGTCACAGCACCTTCACAAGGTGCATGGTGCGGACCCAACTGGTCTCTGGTCTGGAAGTTTTTGTTTTCACATTTAAGGTGCGCTGAGTCAAACCAACCTGTTCCCCTCCTGGCCTGTGGGGGCGCTGCACCAAGAACTACTGACGTTAACGACACAAAGACCTTTGAAGACACTGAGCGCAACTTTACTCAAAATCTAAGCAACAATGGAGTGGCGTCAGATCTTAGAGGTTGGAGGATTTCTGCTTTGTCTTTGATAAACAACATGCTAAGCTAATGCGCTTGCTTTGGTTGTATTTACCCAGAATGCCCTGCACTGTAGTTCACTTCCTGATTTTGGAGACAACTCTGGTCCGCTTGGCATTGGAAACGAACCAGAGTTCACTACAACCGAACCAAGACCGAGGTTTGTAGGTGGACCAGAGTTCACGGTTTGATTGCGAATCCGACTATCCAGGAAAACAAACCGGAGTCGGACTGAACCGGACTGGAAATGTTGGCTGTTATGCCAAATGTTTCTTCAACCAAATTTATGAAAATCCCAAAGAAATCAGAGTTTGACAGACAGGAAGTCTCTTCTGAAGGCCTGTGTTGTTCTCAGAACCTGAGTAAAAACCTCCAGAAATCCAGCGGACCTCCTGGTCGGTACCACTTTACACAGGAAGGCCAACAGATCCAGGTTTGGGCCGGTTCTGGTACCATTTGATAGTATTATGTTCTGCTCTCCCTGTCAACATGACAGAAGTTGCTGAACTTGTCTGACAGGCGGGCAGAACTTTGTACTTGTGGGTCCATTAGAAGCAGGAAGCCGGAGTTTAGAGTCAGGCTGCGTTCAGCAGAGTTCGTGGACGGGAGCCATCTTTGTCTTTTGGCCCCGGCTCTCTTTTATCCATCTGTTTTCTCTTGTATTCATCGCCCCCCTGACTAACGAGGCCCAATTAACCAATCCGAGTCGTCCGGGCCAGCGCACAAAAACAAACTGTTTTCTATTCAGATTGAGAGGCTGGCTTCAGATGTGACCCCGGCGCTGAGTGTGTGTGGGCTCCGTTTGAATATAGTTTACCTCGTCCATCTGAAGCATGATGGCTAAATTAATTTCCCAGTAAAAAACATAATTACCATAATGTACAAATAAGCTGAGCAATTATTTCATTATGGCCGAGCTCTCTGCTCCAGCGCTGCATTACGGCCCGGTGTGTGCGTGTCATGTTTGGACTGGATAATGGGGTAAATATAAACAACATTACTGCCAATTTTGTCCTGCGGAGACGCGGTGTGTGCGCGGAGGCCGAGCCGAGCGCTCAACAGCTCTCCACAGGAAGTGCATTAAACTGCTGCCGGCCAATTAAGAGCTGTTTATCCCGTTCCCGTGGTTACGAGGGGGTGAACAGGTGAAGTGAAAGAGGAGAGGGACTGAAGTGGCTCATTAGAGGCGGTGGTCTCTCGCCCACTCCAGGATAATACAGCAGAGCAGAGAGAAGCTAATGGACAGAAGAAGAGAGGCGAAGAACAAAGAAGAGGAGAAGAAGAGAAGAGAGAAGGAAGAAAGTCAGCGAAGATCCAGGAAACAAGGAAACACCAACTGGAGCAGAAACAAGTAAAAATAACTAATAATAAAAAACAAAATCAATAAAAAAACGATAAAATAAAAAATCTACTAATGTACTGCTATGATCCAAAATAATAGATAAAACTTGAATGATAAATTATGGCTAAAAAAGATTTAATTAGGTGAGAAAACACAAAAAGAGCAAAAATATATAAAAATAATAAGAGAAATAAATATCAAAAGTAAAGCAATAAATCTACAAAGACAAAGAACTGATTAAAAATAGTCTGAAGAAAAGAGAAACATAAAATATTAAGATAATATTTTAACCAGAAAATATCCCATTCAGATCAAAATGTGTTTCACCAGAGCGACTGGGAAAGGCAGCCGCACAAGATACGACTGGAAAGAAGCAGAAGAAAAAATATTCTGGTGATTCAATCAAATAAAGAATAAGAGTAAAAAGAAAAAGATCAAATGAAGAGTTAAAAATCACAGATTAAAGCAGGAAATAAAAATAATTAACAGATGAACAGATATGAAGAACAAATACAGGAATGAACTGGACCTGCTCACCTGTCCTCCTCCGTTCACCTTGTTGGTCAGTTTGACCCGGTTGAAGGTCACCGGCGCCTTCATCCAGTGGGCCCCGAAGTTGGGCGAGTCGGGGTGGATGTAGATGCCGCCCTGACCCCTGACCTCGGCCCGGCTCTCGGCCCGGCCCGCCGCCACCCACTCGCCGTTCACAAACTTCCACCTGCAGCTGTCGGCCGGAACGAAGTCCAGCAGGAAGGAGTACATGGAGCTGGGGTCCAGACCCGACACGCTGACCTTCAGAACCGGGAACATCCGGCTGCTCACACACACACACACACACACACAGAGCAGGGATCAGCACTGGGAGAGACCGGACCCAGGAGGTTCTGGAGGGAAAGCAGAACTCGACCGAGTCGTTAAAGCTAATTAAATAAGAAAAACGGAAACAAAAATAAAAACTGTAACTAGTTTATAAAACCAAAACATTCTGAGATCAGAGACGTAAAGCCATTTTGTTTATGAATATATTGATCAGCTTCTGAGTTGATCTGAAATAGATTTTTTCACACAGTTTTGATCCGTGATCCTCCTGGATCCGTTTAAATGTTTACCACAAACGTTGGTTTGATGTCCAACAATAACTGGTGCAGTTTTTGAACATTGTATTATTAATCACCCAATTATAGATGTGAATATAATCATGATACTTTGACCTTTTCATATTCTGCACCTAGAAATTAACCAGATTATGATGAAACCTAAACTGCTGCTGCAACTAATAAAAACTACACAATACTTAACTAAAAATAATAAAAAGTAACTGATTTAGGAAAACTGAAAGTCGCAGCTAAATAAAACGGAACTATAATGAAAACCCAGACCCAGATGTGGAGAGTCCAGATGTTCTCCAGAACCAGAACAGAACCAGGATGGATGGTAATAAACAGGCCTGTCACAATAATCAACTAAACCACATGACTCAGTTTATTTGTTTTGTTTATTCATTTTTAAAAATGTTTTCCAGTTCCAGTGTTAAATGTTCACTAGAATTTAAACATTATTATGGGATGAGATCTTCATGAAAATGATCTGAAAACATCAATATTATCGCATCAACTGACAGTAATAATAATAATAATAATCAACGTTCTGCTCTTGGTCTGACTAGAACCGTTCCTCCTGATGTGAAACTTTGATCTGCTGTGTGATAGTCAGTAAAATAAATCAGCGGCTCTCGGCAGTGAGAGCGGCTGAAGTGGCGTCCTGCAGGTGTAAATGGAGTGTTGCCCCCCGCAGGGCGCGCCCGGTCAGCACGCCTCTGCACAAAATAAATAAAGAACTCCACAGACTAAATAAACGGCGGTGAGGTGACGGTGGCAGCTGCTATCGAGACTAATGAATAACCCGGTTAACAGCACAGACTGGAGGCTGCAGCAGCACAAACCCAAAATAATTCAGCAACATTCAGCATTTAAGACCAGATTGTGTTTAAAGGAAACAGTAAAACTGTTTGCTTCAACTCTGCAATTCAAGAAGGTTTTTATTTTGAGAAACCTGACGGAAGCCGTTTCAACTCAGGTACAAACAGCCCGATTAAGGTCAAAGGTCAACTAATTTATATGCATGGAAATAATTACAATGAAAACTCTGAAACACCTTTACAACCTATAAAGAGTCTTCTGATCGGTGCAACTTCTAGACATCAGACATGCTCAGCTCCTCTTTAACAGCCTCCTAAAACCAAACAGTCTCACAAAAGACGCCCAGAAACTTTGGAAAGTCTGTCAGAAATCGTCCTCTTAGCCGTCTGCTAGTCACTAAGTGAGCCTGAAATGAAATGAAAGCCTGAGAAGTGAAGAAGTCGAGCCTCCTCTACCCAGCCAGCCTCCCAGATCCCGACAGTTACCGTCCGTTCTTGGTGACGATCATCTCGTTGGTGATGAGCTGGAACTTCCTCCACAGCTCGGCGTCCTCCAGGGTCACCTTCAGCTCCCTCTCCGTCGGGTCGCCCTTCTCCCGGCCGGCCTGCAGCTCGCTCTCCACGGCGCTCAGCAGCCGGGACATGCAGCGCTCGGCGGACGCGATGGCGCACGCCGACCCCACGGAGCCGCGGCCCACTGAAGCCGCCGAACCAGACGCCCCATCCTCCTGTAAGCCCTCCACCTTCATCTGCAGAAACAAACACCGAGTTACCAAAGCATCGTTTCATAACGCAGGTCTGAAAATAAAGATGTTTTATTTTGCTTTTGGCTCTAAATATGAACTCAGAAAACTTCAGTCATTACTTTTCTACTAATGTCTAATCACAGGCTGATGGCTGCAGGTTGCAGAAGCTCCAACCGTTCAGAAATTACTGAACGTCCTGGAGGATAATAGCAGCTGTAATCGCTCAGCTGGTCTGCATACGTCTGCAGCCAAACAAAATGGTTTGTGAGAGAAACTCAAACAGCCATTTGTGCCTTAATGTCTTAATGACGGTCCAACCTGGAGACCAGGAGACTGAAAGGTCCATTAGCGGTTCTACCTCCACCATTCACCGTCCAGTTAAGAGTCTTGAAGGTGAAAGTCTACAGACTGAGGATCTAAAGCCAAAAGTGATCAGCCCTCTGCCTGATAACAGGCTGTTAATCCACTCAGCTGTTCATGATTCCTGCTAATGACTCTTTAACTCACAGTGGAGGAACTTTGACCCCCGTCTCCAAATCGACTGAATTCAAATAAAATATGATTATTTTATTTCTCAGCATGTTATAAAGTGATTCCCTCTGTTGAGAAATCCTTTAATCTCCATGGCAACCATTCAGCTGTTGAAAACAAGTGGGTGGACCTAGCCCCGCCTTTGGGGCGCAGCTCCTCCTTGCTCCTTCAGACTAGCCAGCAGCAATTAGCAAACATCTGCTGAGCTCGTTGTAGGAGCTGCTGCTCAGAGCAACGCTGGTAAAAATGTCAACAGAGCCATGTTGGGACGACTTCCTGAAGGCAGGAGTACTTAAAGAGACAGAGGTCCAATTTCAATGCGCTAAATTACAAAATCAAATTTCTTCAACGTCATAATTAATAAATATAAAGTTTTTATGTCAATTGAAGGTAATTCAGTTACGTGATTATGCTACAAAATGTCTGGTAAATACATAGTAGTGCCCCTTTAAAACCAGACTTTGACTAGGCCATTCTGAAATGCAAGTGTTGTTCAGACCTGGACCTCCTCAGATCTTAAAGGAGCCCAGAGCATGACTCTGCCACCACCGTGTCTGCCTGTAGGTCTGATGTTCTAATTCTGAAGTGATATGTTGGTTCTGCAGCAGGTCCAACAGAACCCGTCTCTCCAGTCCAACAGAACCAACAGAACTCGTCTCTCCAGGATGATTTTTTCCTACTAATAAATATTTTTACTTCTTATTTTCTCTGATTTTAACATCAGTTTGATGACCTGAAACGTGTAAAAAGTGAAACTGGAGGAAATCTGTTCAGGTAAAACCTGTAAAGTTCTTCCTGTCGGTACCGGATCGGTGCAGAAATCTGGTCCGGTTCTGGTCCAAACTCTGCCTTTTACCTGAGTGTTAATAATAACGAGCTGAAGGTGAAACACAGGCAGCATAAAAACAGCTCGGAGGTTTCACTTTATTTAACTGAATTAATGAAAAATAAATTTTTTTAAATTACAATTTATGACCTGAAGCCAAAAAGATGCTTAAATAAAAACATTTAAATGCTGATTTTAAAATTTACTGCTTCAGTAACAAACAGAAGCTGAACAAATCTGAAGCTATTTCTGATTTTAATTTATTTTCACTTTTTGAATGAATGTGAAACAGTTTTATAGAAACTAACATAAAAACATTTCCATTAATTAAAATCTGTTTAGTTTTCATTTATTAAAATAAATCTGTTCTTTTACATTTTATTGTGAGTAAAAAATCCTTATTTTCTCCTTCATCAAATAATAACATTATTATTTAAATGCTGAGATTGTTTAATTAAAAAACTTTACTTTGATATTTATGCTTTAATTTGTGTTTTTTAAGTGTCGGCAGACAACTTCTAATTTAGACTAGAATTTTATTAATTTATTTAAATTATTTCAATTATTAAAACCCAGAAATGAATTAAAACACAATGTAAATTTTATTTTCAGTTTTGTCTGAGAATCGATTTTCTGAATGAAATAAAACAACACAAATAATTTAAAAATATCTAAACAAAAAAAAAAATCTAAATAATTTATATTAAATTATGTAAATTATTAAATGCAAAACATGTTGAGGAAATTATATTCTACACATTTTACAGATTTTACTTCATTTTTGTGAATTTAACTAACATCTGAGTAAAAAGCTCATTAATTCCCTTAAATCATATTTTCCTTCATAAAGCAGATTCTGTTTAATTAACGAGTAGAAAGCTCATTAAATGCGTCTGACTGGAGTGTTTCCACGGCGGCGCCGCGGCGCTGCAGCTGCACTGCGATTCAACTACAGGAAGAAAACAAAAAAATCTGTTTTTATGGGAAAAACTGTGACAAACGCATCATTAAAGATTTATTTTATATACATTTACAGCAAAAACTCCAGAGTAAAGAGATCATTTCAGTTTTTATTTGGTTAAAAAGATCTGATGTTTCTTTCAGTAAAGATGTTAAATTAATTCAAATGTTTCATTTGAATTAATTTAATGAATTTAAAAACATTCAAATGTATAAAACTAAGGAAGAAAATTCTTTAACTTTTTAAATTTGCATATTTATCCCCATGAATTGAATAAAAACACATTTTCATCCTAGAACTAGAACAGATAGAAATAATAGATGAAACTGACCTGAGAGGTTCTGATCCAAAGTGTTGAACACAACAAAGTACCGATGAAGGTCTGACCGGAGCGGCTGCACACGGGTCTGCTCGCTCCACCCAACACACACCGCCTCACCTCAACACACACACACACACACCGCTCAGCTCTCACCGCCCTGAACGGCCCAAACGCTTACAGAACCGCCTGCAGAACCAGAACCAGAACAGCAATAATTAAAACACACAAATCACATTAAGATGAAAAGATGTTTGATTTGGAACAAGTGAAGATATGAAACTGGACCAGGAAGAGAAACCAGAATCTATTTTCAGACATTAAAGAAGTCCGAACAAAACCAGAACCCGTCCACCTTAAGCAGATGGAGATGGTTCTGAAGGACTGCGGTCCAAACTCTCAGAACCACCAGATTCAGGCGCAGATTGATCTGTAACTTCAATATTGATGCAAATCAGAAAACCTTGACCAGAACTCCTCAATCCAACACAATGTTTTCTTCTGCGTTGAGGCTCTGATGGAAGAAGTTCTGGACGTTAGAAAAGTCCAAACTATCGGACCGTTCTGCGCGCTCTGAGCCATTTGGCCCAACTCAACCCAAACCTAAAGGGAACCAAAGACAGAAGCACTAGAACCTCAACCGGTCTGGACGGGTCACTGGTACCAGGAGGAACTTTGGCTCCAGAACTGGTTCTGATCGCGTGTCCTTTTTAGGAACCAAACATGTCATCAACAGAGTGGTAGCAAGATGGCAGACGCCCTTGTGCTTAGTTTGACCGGCCCATGTAGCTTGGTCAGAACCAGAACCAGAACCAGAACCGTGTCCTAACCCCGCTGAGAAACGATTGATTCCTGGAGTTTTACATTTTACCCAATCGCTAGCGTTTGGCCGTGACGTATGTAACGCACCAGACGTTTACCGGAAACCTACGCTATAAACGACCGTCTGACCCGAACAAGATGGCTGTTAATGTTCATTCAATATTTGGAGGCGTGGCCAAAACGGACCGAACGGCGTCCTTCACTTCTTCCTCCATTGCTAAAACCACAGGCAGACCGATTCAGAAAATCAAAATCATTGTTCACAACTTCTCCTTCTGTTCAGTGATTGGTCCAGTCAAAAATCAACCGGAGACAATCCAAGTCAAAGGGAGAAAGCAAGAAAGCAAAGGCCAACCGCACTGGGCGATGCCACGGTGGCGCTAAAGAGTCCAGTACAACTGGAACCTCGTTCTTCCAGTGGATATCGGTTCAGAATCACGTGAACCAAAGATCTCCAGATCAGATAGATGTTCCGGTACCAGAAAGCTCTGGACCTGAAGAGACAGAATCTGGATTAATCGCCTGAAACCTTGATGAAGCTTCAGTCGTCTCTGGATCTTCTCCCTCCTCCGGGTTTAAATGTCACCCAGCAGAGAGGAAGAAAAACACCATAAGCTGTTTAGAGCAGCATGTAATGGAGAATAGGTCAAATCCAAGTGGAGAACATCTGGAAGAGCACACAGTGGACATCTGATCCGGTCGGCTTTAATCAGCCGGCGGAGGTGGAGGGTGGAGATTACTGGCTTTAAGGACTTAGCAGGCATAAAGACGACTGGAAGCAGGCAGGTAAACACAAAGCTCCGGTAGAAAACATGACTGTCTCACACACTGTGGCTCAAAAATACATTTATTCAGATCCAACAGCAAATACAAAACACAGGCGAAATGGTTCTGGAGAAACCATCTGGACCCAAAACCAGAAGGTCCAGAAATATGAACAGAAAAAGGTTTTCATGAAAATAAAACCATCTTTCACTTCCTCACTGGGACTGAAGGGGGCGCTAGCTGTTTCTAACAGAAGCCAAGCTGTCGCTTCAATGAAATGCTCACGTTTAAATAACTTATGGAAACGTTTCAGAGAAATATTAAGAAAAATCTACTAAATGTTGTTAAAGCAGGAAACATATACAATCGATTAATAAAATAATTCTGATGAAATGCATCCCATAATAGTCAAAACAGGATCGAAGGAACATAAGTGGATTTGTTCTCAGGCAAAATTAGCAACCGAGTCAGAAACCACAAAGAATCAGCTGCATCATCATAACAATAATAATAATAATAATGATGATGATGATGATGATGAAATGTTTCACTCCCTGAGGCCTTCACATTCAGGTTAAACTCAGTATTAATAAAATTCATAATTATCACAGCAAACAAAGCCCGACCCAACAGAAACCTGCTGATACGGAACAACAACAGGACCAAATAAAAAGCAAGTCAGATCAGAAATAAATAGATTCAAATAATACAGTTATTATCAGATCAATAAAATTCTCTTCACCTTTTTTATTTCAACTTCTTTCATGTTTCTGTTTTTTATTT
>CAEGAE010084327.1:0-14992 GCA_903067095.1 Girardinus metallicus
TTTGCTACAAGAAAAATATTGTCATTTACCTGGGGCATTTAGAAAATTTACTCATGGAGAAAGTGCTTTCACAGATTTCCGACTTTCACAAATAGTCCTTTAAAGACACTTAAGGACCTCCATATGCAGAAAAAAGTAATTATTCTCTGTAATAGAGATTTCAAATAATTAAATTGTTATTTAAAGGGTACCAATGCAACAAATGGTTGCATCTTTGGAAGTTTTCAGCAAATCTGAAGTTACTTAGGACATTTCTGATATCCGGCGGATAGTCGGAACGCTGCGGGCGGCTGTGCTTTAGATGCGTAGCTTTTACTGAAAATACCGGAAAATAAATTTCATATCACCCCGGTTGCAACAAGTGGGTGGCGAAGCGCATCGTGACGTTACATAGCTGGTAGATGTGTTTATGTGTGTGACGAATGCAGATGTCAAATCCCTTCACTAACATGAACACAAACGCTATAAATGTCTGGGCAAGGTGAGAGTTCATCTATTAAACTGACAGAAGATGAATACATAAACGAAAAGCTGGAGTATCGACATTTTTTTTTTGTAGTGAGCCTGCGCACAAATAGATAGGCTATTATAAAAAAATGCCTCATTATTATTACATTGAATATAATTTGAGATTTTTGTATAACTTTTCTTCAGGTTAACTTAGAAAGCAAGCTATTATTGTTACAAGTTAATTTTCTAAACTACAGAAAAGTAACTGTTAGGGAAGCTCAAATGTGAAAACTTGGACTGATTTTGATATGCAATAGTAACACTGCTGTTATGTTAGATTTACCAATGTTTTATTTGACCTTCTTTTTATCCGATTACCCGATTAATTGAAAGAATAATCAATAGATTACTAAAATATTCGTTTACAACAGCCCTAATTCAAATTTATATTTTCCTTCTGTTGGTCACTCTGGTTTGAACAGAATGTCTAAGCTGATCTCTAGAGGGTTTCATGAGGTTGAGATCAGGACCGCTGGCAGGACAGCACATCCTCACCACTCCTTCCATTGTGGATGTAATCTCCAATAAATGTTTAAAGGATTTCATCTCAATATTTCAATGTCACCATCACACTATCTGCACCATAATCTCATAAATGCATGATCAATACATAAATATTCATAAATATCCAGTCATGTAGAATCTAATTGCTTATTTATCCAAGATTTTTCACTAAGGAGGAATTCATTTGTTTCTCAGAACTGATTTTGACATATTATGAGACTGAAACTTATTACATTCATTAATGTAGTTTAAAGAAGCAGTTAAAGGAGCTACGGTTCTTTTAGAAATCAACAAAAGGTGATTTCTAAAAGAAGACACCCCAAAGAGATGATCATGTTCAAATTCCATGTTGTACAGTCTGAAAAAAGACATTTCACACACGTATCTATGTTGCTGGTTTCAGTTGCGGTGTTTCCAGTTTAGCTTCGGGTAAGATGGGTGGTTGCTTTGCTGTTCAGTTTTGGTTGCTGTTCAGTTTTACTCTCCGTCCAGCTTTGGGCTCACTCTTTGAAAGGTCAGAATCATAAACTGTGTCATCAATCATTTCACACGCACGCACACACCCACGCACACACACCTTTATGTGTGCTGCTCACATTGCAGCTAATTAGCAGACTCTTTTTCAGTAAGACCCTGCTGAATGGGGAGTACTAGAGTCGGGGGGGGGGGTTGGATTTAACAGTTGCCACCTTACCCGCCCTGCCTTAAACTGTAATTTTTCCCACTCATCTCTGAAAACAACAAGAGGAATAACTTGTGTAATCCTGTAAAAAAATAAAAATAAAAAAAGGCTTGCTGGAGTGTGGGTGGCGTTCATTTGAATACGATTGATTTTATCCCCCATCGCAGCTCCCTCTGGGACTAATTCTGCAGATCTAATTGATCAAAGACGTCTTCTTTGCAAATTTCCCAAGACAGGAAAGACTCCTGGAAGGTGTCGTAGCAGACCTGCAACAAAAGACACATCAGAAAATTTCAGCCTCTGACTGCCTTTCAAGTGTGCTGATTGAGACATCAGCTCAACAGATTGCATTTAAGGAATGTTCTAAAAGCCCGATGCTTTGACTTAACAGAGGAGCTGCCATACTTGACCTTGACATCTTTTGTGTGAACCAATTTTGCTTCTTTTGCTTTTTGAATATTTTAATAAAAATGCTCTGCTCTAGTTTCTATAACTTTCAGAAATCAGAGACCATATTTCATGAGCTGACAGTCTAGTGGGCCTGTCTTCCTTAGACTTTAATATTTTAGAAGCACAATGGGTGACCAAACGTCTTTCCAATGTGGGTTTTATTTTAGCCCACTGTGTTTTAGTAAATGGGAAAACAAATGGATGTTGAATGGGTTCACTGATGATCCCAGGTGCCATGTTGACATTTGGGGATTCTGATGGGAAACCATGTCAGAAATATGAACAACAGTCAAAACTGAAAATATTAGGATTTTTGGTAGTTTTCTCATAAAGCTCAAAGATACCTGTATCAATTTTTTGTTTTTCGTCCTTCCTGTTCTTTTTGAAGATTCCATTTTTAAAGCTTGTGCTCTATGAATAATATCTGCCATGAATTCATAATGAGCATTTGTGTTGTATATTTTTAAAAGAAAATAATGGACTGAGAGGTCTGAAAAAGTCTTGAATTTTTACATGAACAATGTGTAGGAACCCGTTTTAAAGATATAACCCAGCTGTCAGCTGTGTTTAGATGTCTGCCTGTAATAAGCATATTACAGGACCGGATAGACCCACTCACCTAACGAATGATTAACAAAAAGCCCCTTTTAATGTTTTTACAGATTAGTTTTATTTGGCAGTATTTTATGTTGGAGGGGTTTGAGTAAGGTTTGATGGAGTTTTCATTTAAGACTGCCAGCTCCTTAATTAAGATGGTCCATGGGCCAAATTTGCTCATATGTGCAATGAAATCTGTTTATTGTTCCTTTGCTGGGACAAATCAAAGTGTAGTGGTCACAAAATCTTTTACATGAAATTTTTTTTTTTTTTTTCAAATTTTATGAGCTTTGAGCGCTGCACGACTCTAAGCCCTGTTTGGCAGAGCCTTCATGCCACAATTTCATTTTGGGGATTAATGTTGTTTTGAAATATTTATTTATTTATTTTAACCTTAGTGGGAAGTAGAGCAAACTTATATGGGTCTTCAATTTAATTTGGAGCAACGTTATAAGAAAAAAAATACTAATCCAATCTCACTCATTATTTTCTGTCTAGGTCTTTTTTTATATTTTCATAGCAACAATTTAACTTTATGATGCAGTTGGGTAATTTAGGCATTAGCTCTTCAAAGAGGTGCAAGTTTTATTGCCAGAACACCAACTTTTTAAATTCGAGAGAAATTTAAAAAGCTGATACTAGAGACTGGGGTTGACTGTGCTATTTTTCAGGGACTGGTGAACTGGATGCTTTAGATAAATTCCAGTTTAAATACATAATAAATGTGGTATTAGCAGGCTCTTGCAGAAAATGGTGACATAGAGGTAAATCAGCTATTTGATCACTAGTAAAAAAACTAGTGAGTCTTTGTAGCCTCTTGCATAATATTATCTGACAGTAGACAACTAGATCTAGAGCAAATATCTGTGTCCTGTGTTGCTTCAGTTGCTGATGCTCTAATTTGCATCTGTTTTTTTTTTTTGTTTAAGAAACATGAACACAATAGCAAAATGAAACAATATTTTTTCTTTAAATTTCCCAGAGTTACAGAACCAAACAAACTACAGTCTTCTCTTGGGAGAAATGAATTTGTGGATTTACACCGTATCATGATATCAGTTCAAAGATAAATTTGTCCAACATCACAAGGTAAAAAAAAAAAAAAAACAGTTTTACCTAAGATAGTTTATTAAATTAATGGAACTGTGAAGTAGCCATAAGATTAGATAGAGAGGAGATCAAGTGTGTATGATGTGGAGAATGTAGATACTTAACTTTGAAATGTCCAAAAGATTGCCAACATTTTATAATCCAATGTTTTACTTGAGAAATAGAACTAACGAATGAATGCCTTCAGCAAGCTGTTATTTGCTTAAGTCCCATCTTTTGTTCAAAGGATCCAGGCAAAATAAAGAGTGGATACTTCTCGGTATACTTCCCACAGTAACAACGTCCTCACAGAAGAGTGTTGCCATGTAGCAGAATGGGCTTATATGAAAACAGCTGATGATAGCATGCTCCCCCACAGTACTGTGATATTAACATACTCACTTTTTCTCTCCTGACATACATATTTAATGTTAGAAGAACTCAGCAACAGTAAGTTTTCTGGAACTCAGCTGGAGTTGAGACCTCATTTCTCTCTATATTACACAAGGATTTCATCAGCTGCCATCCCCCAAAGCATTAAAATGATTATTTTTACTATACTTGCAATCCGACTCTGGGTTAAGTCTTGCATGATTAACAAAAAAATCTCTAATTAAGACTTTTAAAAAGGCTACTAATGACCTAAATGTAGTTTTTACACATCTATTAAAGGTGCTCTGGAAATATTAGTGAAAAAATTGATAACTGGAATGAAAAGAATTCTTCGAAAGGTTTTTCAAAAAATGACTACAGTTCCTAATTAGGCTGAACATTTTTGCACATTTATTTAAAAGAGGATGAATCAAAAGCACTTTCTCTGAATGCATTTACATAATTTTGTCTTGAAGTTTGCTTAGAATTGATGCAATAATTATCACTGTTAAAATGCACCAGGTAGTGAAGCATGTATAAGGACAAGACGAACAAATGCTCATTGTTAAGCAATGCACTATGAAAGGGTAATCATGCAAAAACACTATGAACAATTTATGTTTTCTTAATATCTCAAATAATGTGTGGGTTCTTTAGAAAGTCTTCAATTTCATTCTACTCAGCTCAAGGTGGTACCTAGACACCACATCTGCAGAAATCTGGCTTTCCGCCACTTGTTTAATGTCCAAGTTGACTGAAACAGCTTCTTGAAGCTGACTCAGGATTTCACAGCTTAAATTTCTCTGAGCGACTGCCCCCCTGCCAGTCACTTTTAATTTGATCTAGAGCCTCTGAGTTTTCTGAGGCGACAAATGGACTGCAAAGGTGCGACATCCACTTTCCAGTGGCATTGACCGTCGGCTGAGGCAGGTGGAGGATGCTGTGCTATTTCCGTCTCGGTCTATCAGTGGAAAAGAGGCTGGCATTGAACTGCTTGACTCTCTGAAGAGATGGGGGAAAGAAAGATGTGGAGAAGAGAGGGTGCGGGTTTGTAGGGAAGAAAAAAAGGGAATGCGTGAGACATAGATGGGAGTGTTTGTTTCTGTGTGAGAGAGAGGAGGCAAGATGGGGAGAGACAGTGACGAGTTGACATGGGGGAAGTGAGATGTGGCAAGCCGAGAGGAGAAGATGCTCAATCAGTGCTGTCAGGTTTCCTTGCAGAGACAACTGCCTGAGACTGCAGTCGTTGCTACAGATGATGTGCTGCCTCACTAATGACAACCGGGCGTCAATGTTTTTGGCAGTGCAGACAATTGGCTCATTTGTGAGCACTGCTGGAATTATTTTTCACCGCGCACTTCCTGATTTCCATTGCACTTGCTTGCTTGTATAAAACATAGTTTTGTGAGAATGAAAGATAATTTCAGGCGGCGTATTGAATAAATGGAAATTGATAATGCTGCACGAAGAAATGGCAGCTCTCCCTGTTTTGCGCATTCTCAATCATTCCCCTGAACACATGCTCCTTGTCAAAAAGAACAAACAGCAACAATATGTCTCTTTTTCAGAAGACAAAAACAGAGATTTCAAACTTTTTAGCTGTGACTGACAACTCTGTATCTACAATGTTGATTTTTGTTATGCATTCACAGCTGTCGACACCACTAAGGACCCCTGCCAGAATGTGAAGTGCAGTCGGCATAAGGTGTGCGTTGCTCAGGGCTACCAGAGGGCCACATGCATCAATCGCAAGAAAATGGAGCAGAGGTAGGAAAGGTTTCAATCCTAGAATAAGAATGGGCCTCGGTTTATGTCTGCAAAAAATGATGTGTAATCTGAGTGGACAAGCAGTGCATTGCCAAAGTATTAATCCCCTTTTATAACATCCTCCACATTGTAACAACTATAAACTTCAGTGTGTTTTCTTAGGATTTTATGTGACAGACCAAAACAATATAGATAAACCATTCTATTGTACAATGTACATAAACTGCTGTTTTTTTGGTGGACAGCTTAAGAAAACTGCAGGATGTCTCTGGTGTCTGTTTAAAAGAGGCTGAAACTGCAGAAAAAAGTAAAGCTTCTGAAACTGTGATATTTTAAAATCATAATAAACCAACCTTATACTGAATCATTTACTCTTAGAAATAAGCAGATGCAGTTTTGGGGAAAAAAGAACAAAGCACTGAGTTTTGATTTGGTTCTTCTGTTTATTTATATTTATATTCTTGGATTAAAGAATATTTGGAGATATGCATGACATTAACTACAAATTGGGCTTGAACAATCAAAACTTACCAAATACCACAACTCAAAAGAACAATGATCCCAAACTCCCAGAAAAAATTGTCTTTTACAATCAATATGCACACTAATATCAAGTTTCATAAATGGTACTGACCTCAACCCCATTAAAAATTCATAAACATTGCTTGAAAGCTAAGTCATGCCAAGACATGAACAGATTTAAATGAGCCCTGCAAGAAGAGCAGCCAAATATTTAAGTCATAATTATTCCAGCAGCTTCTTAATGTTTTTAAAGAAGCATTTGGGTTTTTTGCAGCTAGTTAAGAGACATTTTATCCAGCTATATCAGGCTTTATATATAATTTTGAAACAGTTTAATTTAGAGAAAATCCACAATACATTCCATACTTATTTTCATTCATAAAAATCAGTGATTTCACCTTGAAAATATAACATCCATCTATTATCTATACTCTGGTGTTGCTGGGGAGCTGGTGCTTTTCTCCAGCAGCCACTGGGCAAGAAGCGAGGTCAACCCTGGACAGGTCATTAGTCCTGTCACAGGACAACACAGGACAAGCAACCATGCACACACATTCTCTCACCTAAGGGTGATTTAGATTTCGAACCATCTGCTCTACCATGAAGCCCTTGACAAAACATAAAAACCCACAATTAATCCCATCAAAATTGACAGTAGGAAGTTTATGCTAAAGGCGATTGTATGTAAACCTTTGCACGGCACTGCGGCACCTGCATGTAGGTTTCTCTCTTCACAAAGAATCTTTCCTGTTCAGTTGTAGACATCTTTTTGAAAGCATTTATCTTCCCCTGAGCTCATTTGTTCCACTTTGATTGAAAAGCAAATGAGCAGTGTTGCCGCCTGAAACGAATTAATGGAGTGAATTATTACTACCTGAGAAATATATCCGCAGCGACAGGCGTTTATCTTTTTCAATAAAGTGCATCATGTACAGACTCGCTGCTGAGCGGAGGGTAGAGGTGTGTGGGGGGGATGTGTGTCGAACGGTGGGTAATGAGTGAGAATATAGCTGCACCAAATCATCCCAGCACCAGTAAATAGCGACGATAGCAGCTGAGCCTGATGCTGTTACCTGCTAAACATAAGGACTCTCGGTTTGTTGGCTGTTATAAAAACCATAAAACGGAAAAGCTGTTGAATATTGGACCTGTTCAAGCAAATTACAAAAATATTTTCTCACTTGTGTCTGATATAATTTCACACTCCTAAGAAATATATCTGCCTTGGGGGTTTGTGGAATGGAATTATATCTCACTGACAAAAACAGTTGAGGAAACAAGATAAACACAAAAAGAATTTGGTCGCTTTCAGGGGAACAATCAAACCAACAACTGCAATGTAAATAGTTCTGTTGTGTAAGAGTTTACTCAATGACTTGATAGGATAGCATCATGAAGCAGTGTTGTGTAATCAGGCAGTCAGGTTTTGACTTTGCATGATGCTGGTTCGTCGTACGGAACCAGTTTGTACATCAGGACACTCACACCTGTCATCCCAGTCCATATCATAAAAAATCCTCATTAACTATTTTTGCTTTGAATGTTAGAGATGTAAAAACACCTGTGTTAAAACTACGGTTTTTTGGAGTGCAGAAAAGCAGCAACCTCCAATTATAGGAAATCTGATTAAAGTAGGATTTTTAAAATTAATTCTGATTGAATATTTGACAATTCTTCTTATCAGAATTGGTAGAGATCAACCCGAAAACCACTAAGCCTCAGGCTTACCATAAACTGGGACATTCTGGAGCAACTGTGCAGGATGAAGTGCGTTTAAGATTAGCAGAGTGTGTGAAGGCTTAAACCAAAAAGGAAGCGCTTCCTATGAAAACTGAGAACATTATACCAACAAACATGGTGTTGGCAGCATCGGTTCATTTAACTGACAGCGGTAATAGTGCACTGCACAAAATGGATGAAATAGTGAAGAACAATAAACAACAAATTTAAATGAGCCAGAAGGTTTGTGTTGAGAAAACTGGTCTGAAATGTATTTAAATTTTTGCCTGAAGCTTGTTGATGACTACAATGTGTGTGGTTTCTCCACAACTTGCTTAGGGATATTTAACCGAGTATTGTTAAATGTATTTATTGAATATATTGTACAGTTGTCATCCTGTGTCAATAGGAGAACATTTACAAATGTAACTTTTAGAAACAGTTTCCACACCAGAAGAAGAAAGGTCAAAATAAATATTTAAAAGCCCAAACAGTGGATATTCTAGTCAGCTTGGAGTGTTTGTAACCTTTTGACCTGGACTGTTATTTTGCAGATGTGAATGCTAGAAAGAGTGTTTTTTTTTTTCCTCTCATCCTCAGAGTTAAACAATCAGGACAACAAGAGCTACATGAAAGCAGCTGCAAGCCTTGCCCTGTTGCTGCATCTTCACCAGTATGTGGCTCCGATGGACACAACTATGCTTCAGAGGTAAGAAAACACCCACACGTACACGCCCACATATAAGATAAAAGGGATGGTGGCTGTGTCAACTCCTTAAATAATGACATGAGGACCAGTCAAGTGCAGTTTCCTGCTACGCTGACACATACGTGGGCGCACCAAGGCGGCAGTTCATCACTGCTCACGGGAAGACATCTGAAGCGGGCTGAGCGAGGCCTTATGATTAATGGAGAGGCGTTGTTTTAGAACAGTGTCACCGTGGACCGTCTGCCGACAGGACTCTATTGATTTACTGTGCACTTTTTAATTTTGACCTTGCATGAGAAAGACAACAGAAAATGACGGCGCATTCTTGCTGCCTTTCCTTTAAGTGCAGTGTCTCGTTTGAATGAACAATCTCGCTTTCCTGCGGTCAGCCTCATAAATATTTTATCTCCATTCGTGCCTTTCTCGCCCTCTCTTTCTCGCAGTGTAAGTTGGAGCAGCAAGCTTGCCTCACAGGTAAAGACCTGAGGATCATGTGTTCCGGATTTTGCCCCTGCGCCACTGCTCCTGCTGCAAACACTGACATAAGACATGGCAAGTACCTTTCTTTTACCTGCTGCATTTTCATGCATCTCAGTTTGGGGAGTCTTTTGAAGCAGGATCTACCCTTAAAAATGTGTCTCTTTGTACACTTGTGCACACATTTTACACTCTGACCAAGGTTTTTGCAGGACACCAAAATGTTGTGACATTAGATTGAGCTGAAATAATGTTTTATTCTGCAGAAAATCTTCCCTGAGATATTAAGATAATATTTATGAGTCTCAATATGTCATTAGAAACTGCTCGTTTAGATGGATATAAACAAATAAAATCTTTGTTGAAGTGAAATAATCTCATTCTGCTGGTTTAGAACTCAGTAAGCTTTTGTAATGAACAATAACTGAGAATGACTAAGTTATAACTTTGATAGAGTTATAACTCTATCAAAGTTGTGGCTCAAAAAACAAATTTTTGGGCCCCAAAAATTTGTTTTTCAAGATTATTCACTCAACAATAAAATAAATATACAATATTTGAACAAAACAAATAAAGCAGTCTGATTAATGTAAAAATTTTTTTAAAAAAGTAAAAAATTGCAGATCTGAAACGTGAAAATGGTATTTCATGCTTTTTTGTGTTTTTTCAGTAACACAATAAGATATGGGACAGTCAATATTATTTATTTATCCAAGTTTAATGGATGGGTTCACCCAACTCTGATATTAAGCAAAACAGTCACTGGATGTTAGGGTCTTATTTACACTTAAATTTCACTGAAAGCATAAAATGGGGTTAGTAAAAGCTTTTCAGTTTAAGAGGATTTTAATGCTTTTTAAAAGGCTAAGCATCAGAGAAAATTTCATCCAAATTCTTTTAAAAAAAAAAAGCTGCCTGGGCTTATGAACCAAATGTGGCCCATTCTCAAACTGTGGGCCAGGCGCCGCAGAACATCGTTCTACTGGCTGCAAATAGCCCCCGCTCCGCCTTTGACATCTCTGACCCAGTGTTTTGTTCAGACCCAGCACCAAAAGCTTCTGTTTTTTTCCCCTATTTTTAAGATTCGCGTCACCTGGGACAACTGAGATTCTCATTACAGCCATTCTATATGATGTGCCAGCTTTACCATTGAACCCACAGAACTCCAAAGCTAAGAAGAATATCTTCAGATTTATTAACAATTACCAGAAATCAATTTTATTTTATGAGAATGAAAATATTTTTTGATACATAGATCTACTTCAGTAGCCTGATCAAATTCTGTACTTTTTAGGGAGGGGAAATATATATATATATATATTTCGTCTCCTTTTCTCACTAGACAAATCCACTCAACTATTGGTCCCAATGTGGGATCAATACTCACCAATACTTAAGGATTATCGTTAGCCAAAAGTTCCTCTTGTGGATTCCTGCTCTTTCAATCAGGTAGTAATTAATTATTTAGAGTGTACACAATCTATCAATGGACCCAAACACCATTGATTTGCCGAGGCTCAGGGGCATGTAAAGATGCCAATTGGCCAAACATGTGAAATGTTACTTTATCTGCAGCCTGGAAGAAGTGTGTCTTGAAGGTGAAAGTGGATTTCGATTGGGTGAAAATGATTTCCTATCTCAGAGTTAGTTGAAAAATAATGTCTTGTCTGATTCGCAGATCAGTGGTTTGAATCAGTCACAGAACTACCATATAACAGTGCAGATAGAAAGCTTTTCTGCATAATAAAATCGGTGTCTTTCATACGGAGTTCCTGTCTGCCTTTAAGGGATGTAGCTAAATCATTTTGCTGTGGAAAATCTGCCAGACTTTTGATTCTTGGGATTTCCGTATTTGTTCCTCAAGAGAGCTGCACTGGCCAGGATCTGGCTGACTTGGGCGACCGCCTCAGGGACTGGTTCCAGCTCCTTCATGGAAATGCGAAGCAGAACAACTCTGGCAAGCCGGGAGCTGGTGCCACCTCAGGTTAGAGAAGCTCCGAACTTGCAACTCCGTTTAACTCTGCCATGAAAACCGAAACAAACCATCGCTGTGCACTCTGTCTTCTAAACAGTGCTGGAAAAAAGCCTGGTAGCCAGCTGCAAGGACTCCATCGGCTGGATGTTCTCTAAGCTGGACACCAACGGCGACCTGTATCTGAACCAGACCGAGCTGTCCGCCATTAACCTGGACAAGTATGAGATCTGCATCCGGCCCTTCTTCAACTCCTGTGACAGCTACAAGGATGGGAAGGTCTCCACGGCAGAGTGGTGCCTCTGCTTCTGGAGAGAAAGTGAGTACAAATTTTGCAAGAGAGGAGCTGAGAGTAGGCGTCTTCATCTTCCTCCAAGTTGCAGAGCAAAAAAGACGGTATGGCAGTAAAGTGGGTGAAACACATGAGTGAAAACTGATTTCTTAAACAAATCCATTGTAGGCATTATAATTTGACCACAGACTGGATAGGGTTAAAGAAAACATGCTTTAAAGAAAGTTTGAGTTACAGAGCATTGCAAAAGTGTTCATATCATTTGAGTTTTTCTTATTTTATGACAAACATATTTTAGTATGAATATGTTTTCAATGCATTTTATTTATATTTGTGTGTGGAACCAAGCAGGCGAATTCCAGTGTTTGTTAGCCTAACCTACAGCCATTCTAGGAGTTTGCTGATTTGCATCATCTCTCTATTAATTCATTCTCCTACAAGTTTGACAAACGAACTCGGCATGATTAGAGGTTGAAATCCAAACCCCAGCTCTCCTGATTGATTTTCTCCTCTAACAAGTCCACGGGGGCTTTCTTCATCTTCTTCCTTCAACTTTCACTTGCATCAGAACCTTGGACTGAACAAATGAGTCCCTTTTTGATTGGAATGTAACACAAGGTTGCAAGCTTAAGAGCATTATCTACATTAAGTTATGATGTTCCATGATAATCTTCAGTCATGCCATCACACAAAATGACGAATGTTTGCCTGTTATGACCTTTGATTTAGCAGCTAACCTCGTTTGTCTCCATTGATCAGGTATTTAATGAGCAATAGATTTAGTTGACTACCTAATCGATTCTCAGACACTAACTATTAACATAGATGAAAACGTATAGAAAGTTCTGTTTAGAGATGCTCCAGTAAAGGATTTTTGTTTTGCCTGATTTCTGATCACCAGATTTTGTAACCTTGAGATTCCATTTTTTGTTGAATGAGATGAATCTTCAAACGGAACAACAGCAAAAAATATTTCTAATTTCTGAAGAAACTGAAAATTTAACGTTGTGTTATGATATAACAATTATATTTTAGAAGCAGAAAGGTTGTCTTTTTCTGTACACCTAAATTAAATTTACTAATACAGTAAAATCCTGCAGACTGTGGAACAGAGCTCTCTTTAATTTAAAACCAATTTGAAAAGAAGTATAGCATAGCTTATTTATTAATGCCTGAATATGCTTCTCCTTGAAAATCTCAAAATGCTGAAGTGTCCTTTTGTGACAGTATTTTGAAACTTTTCGTGGACAGTAATTTTTAAGAAAATAACAAGACAAAATCTCTGGTTTACAGTCTTGTCACTGTGTGTGTGTGACAAGCTCTACGTATCCCTGCAGTTAAACAGGATTAAACTTTTTCTCTTTCTGTAAACTTCCTCAAATGTTTGCAAAGATTTGCTGCCTTGGTGGTTTTGACACAAAGTCTCCTCTTTGTTTCTACTTTTATCTAATAGTGCACCTTGTTTCCTTATCCCACGTCTGTACCCGCATCCATATGTTCTTTCAGCTGAACCCTCCTTGATCAATCACGCTCAGGGATTGAAATACAAGACTTCTTAAGCAAATCGATATGGGCAAAACGTGTAATTATAAAGAGCATTGATTGAGATAAAGTTTGAGGAGAGCACTTTCGGGTTTTTGTCTGTCATCACTTTTCGTTTTGATTCTCGCAGAGCCGCCGTGCCTTGCCGAGCTGGAGAGGATCCAAGTGCAGCAGGCAGCCAAGAAGAAACCCGGTAAATGCATTATTTCTGTATGACGCTGTGAAGTTTGAGATGTGTGTTAAATCCTAAGCTTACATTTTGGACATAAGCTCATTGGGTAGTCATCTGAAATCCCTTCTAGGGCATGCCAACGCTATGCAAATGTGTTGAAGTCACACCATTCAGCTGTGTTTGCCATCACACTCTCTGCAGATCTCCAGGTAAAATTGTGAAATAAAGAGTCTAAAGACACAGACAACAAGCTGTAGGGGGCTAATTAAAGAGATCACAAGCACACAGCAAGGATTAGGTCCTAATCAGGCTGGAGGGGATTAGAGGGCAGTGCTGGCTTTGGGAAAGACCAAGGTTAATGTAGACACTTGACTCCGGTAGAAACCCCACACTGCAGCATTTGCAGCAAATAACACTTCAGGAGCTTTTGTTTTCAAGTCAAAACTCGGGAAACATATCCTGCTTCTGTTTTCGCTTGTTTTTGCTGTTGTGGGTCAGGGAGGATCGGTGCCACTTAGAAAACTTTGCTCTGAGTTTGACAAGATTGTCCTGGGGGAGGCTGAAGAAGTGGAGCTCTGTCACAGAGGCTGTCACTACGTTTTAACATGCCACTCTCATAGCATAAGGAAACACAAACCATACAGACTTGCTGTGTGAGATGATGTCCAACAGCATATCCATGCACATGCAAAATAAACAGAAAGCTTTCGCTCCCTCTGTGGTATTTTATGTAAGAAAAAAAAAAACAAACAAACTGATCTGGCATTTTTTAGCCTGGGTCACCAAAGTACACAGGAAATGTCGGAACCTTTAATCATCAGTGTGAGCCAGCTACAGCATGCTTTTCATGATTTATCTTGAACCTGGTAATAATAATAATAGTAATAATAATAATGTAATAATGTTTTTAGGCACCTATATTCCCAGTTGTGATGAGGATGGCTACTACAGGAAAGTGCAGTGTGATCAGAGCCGAGGGGAATGCTGGTGTGTCGACCTGCATGGTGAGATGATGGGCTCCAGAGTTCATGGAAACCCAGACTGTGGTAAGGCTATGACAATTTGGAAGATTTACTTCTTTTATTTTTATTTGTTACTCCAAACCCTAGATGATTTTTCTTTTAAATTGATGTTATAATTTATTGCCAGATCAATTGTACTCTTCATGTCTTCAGTTCAATAAATTGCAAACATTACAGTTAATGTCTGTATCTAGGGCTGAAACTATTCCTCGAATGATTCGAGGACCTCGATTACTAAAATTCCTCTAGGAAAATTTACCTGCCTCGAAGCTTCGTTAATTTATGTATTATTATTTAGCGCACCGTGTTCCGCCCGGAACATTATTTGCGTAACACATAGCTCTCACTTCCGCCTCCGAGTTGTTGACGAAAGCTAAGTGTCAGCGGCATAATGTCCAATTTTCAAGTTCGTCCCAAGGATTTTATTGAGTGATGATGATGCCCGGCTTTTCATCGTTTTTTGGGGACCAATAAACATCCTTAAAATGACCGGTGCGATGCCTGGAGTTTGGAAGCCTTAATCCTTCGGGAGCTGCTGGTTGAAAGCGAACGGCAGGAAGAGGCTGCAGGAGTATTTATACAGGTGAGCGGATA
>CAEGAE010084329.1:0-40869 GCA_903067095.1 Girardinus metallicus
AGCTTATTGAAACAATGCCACAGCGAATGCGGGCTGTAATCAAAGCTAAAGGCGGCCCAACAAAATATTAGAGAGTGGGACCATTTTTTGGTGGCGACTTTTTTTTTGGCCAGGCAGTGTATTTAAAAATGTTTTCATATATAGAGACACAAGATGCAAACTTGTGTCTCTATACATTTTTTAATTTGCTCTAAAAGTTCTACTACAGTTAAAATACCCCTGCTGTTTGAGTTCAGAGTATTATATTAATGTTGATTATTTGTTTTTATCAGCACTGTGGTTCAATACAAAGCGAACAGAGCTTAAATAAGTTACTCAGCTGAACTCTTTGCATTCGTCTCAGTTACATGTGGAAGCTGCTGCTTAATTGGTATTTACTGTTCATTAGTGCCAAAGTTTTCACTTAAAGTCTGCAGACTATATTTTCCAAACTCACTACTTGAGCTCATCAATTCCAAATAAAGATGTTTAATACTTTTCTCATCCTCTGGTAAAATTCTCTCTTCTTCTTTGTTTGCTTCCTTTGGAAAATGGGACACATTTCTCCGAGCTTTGTGTTGTCTTGGAAACTCAGAGACGGCCTCGGGTCCTTTCACGTCCAACTTACATTTCTTCTTTGTTGGTTTTTGTCATTGTAGCTGCAGAGATGTTTGCATGCGGGTCGGAGAGTGTGCCTCAGCCTGTACAAAGATTTGACCTGATTTCTAAGCAAAGTAATCAGTGGGACCATGGGCACGTGTCAGTCTGTGATTCCCCCCCCCCCACGCTCTCACAGCTATAAGGCAGCTCATCTCTGCAGCTCCTAAGCTGCTGGACCGAGTTAAAACGGCAAACAGCTGCTGGTGGCCCACCAGATGTGGGCTGTGAACCAGAAACATACTACGTTGTCAGTTCTCATGTTTCAGCTGAGTTTGTGATGACTGTAGGTGAAATAACATGGATGACACAGATTTGTTTGTGCAAGTTCCAATTTAAAACCTCAAAAGTACTCGCACCCCTTGAACTGCTTTTGTTATTCTGTCATGTTGCGACATGAACTTACTTTTTTTTTTAACTTTGTGTTATTGGAATTTTATTTGATGCACCAATTCAGCTCTGGAAACAATTAAGAGGCCACTTAAAATGACCAGTTTCTCTGATTTTACTCTTTATAGGTACATGTTTGAGTAAAATGAACATCGTTCTTTTATTCTACGAGCTACTGACAACATGTCTTCGAACGTCCAAGCAAAAATGTTGCATTTATTAGCAAAATGGTCAAAATAATGAAAAAGGTGCAGCGCTTTCAAACCTCAGATGATGCAAAGAAAACAAGTTCATATTCATTTAGAAACAACCACACTAATGTTTTAACTCAGGAAGAGTTCAGAAATCTATATTTGGTGGAACAACCAGGACGTTCTCAAAGGGGTTCAGTGCAATTTTTTCCAGAGCTGTATAACATTCTGCACATTTTTTTAATGCATTTGCATTCAATTCCACTTATTCAACACTTCAGCTGAAATTCCAGCTCCAGGTTTTTCGCGGTATGTTATCCACAAATGTGAGATTTTTGTTCATTTTTATTTGTTTCCTCAGACTCGGTCAGACTGGATGGAAAGTGTCAGTGAACATCAAAGATTTTTATTTAAATCTAGCTCTTAACATTTTGAAGCATTTTAGTATATTATTATGCTTTGATCTGAACAATCCTGTTGTTGCTTCTGCTGTATAATGTCAGCAAATTCATGGTTGTCACTAACAACCAGCCCCGTCTTTTCTGGCGTACCTCAGGTCTCTGTGCTGGGACTGCTTCTGTTTGTATCCCAGCTCTAAAACTGGGATATAACAGAAAACCTTCCTCCCAGGCCCCACAGCATGACGCTGCCTCCACCATGTTTCACCATGGAAATAGTGTTTTAAGCAATTCCATATGTTTTGTGGGTATTTATGTGGTTTATGGCTGAATGAAAATTAGATTAAAATACACAAAAATGCACTGGGTTATATTTAGATGTGTTGGAGTAAATGCATGCCACATTTTTAATTTGAAAGTCATTCATGATTTTACCTCTCAATTATGCACCCTGAGCCTGGAAAAGTAGCTAAAATTAATTAGCTGATATGTTTGAAGATATGTTTGCACCAAAACACTGTTTTGTGCACTTTTTGGCAAAACTGATCTTTCTTCTCTTTTCTTTTTTTTTTTTTTTGCTTGAATCATCTTTTGGCAAAACATGACTTGGGCCATTATTTCAGGAAAGTGACTATTTTTGAAATTAGCTTTATTTTTAGGCCCTTAAATATTAATTAATGAGGAGAATTTAAGTGGAAGCATCTGTGAACCTCTTATTTATTTATCCCAAATCCAAATAAATGCATGTACATGAGTAATACACATGACAAAAATGATATTTAACTAGCTCTTCTGTGTTTAGATGTGGTTGCTGCATGATGTTAAGAAAACGAAATCAAAATTTTTGACATCCTGTCTTCCAGCCGTCCGCTGAGAAACGCTTAAGGCTTTAAAGCAGAGTTTATCTCTCTTTGTCGTTTTCGGTTGGTGAATGAAGCTGGAAATATTCACGCTGACTCCTGCGCTCAGCAGAAGCACACTGACGCCTTGTTTTTGTCTCTTTCTGTTCTATTTTTCTCTACTTTTTAGTCCTTCTATGGCTGCGCCACTCATCAACCCCGCACTTACTCACCTACGCTCTGTAGATGTGTCTCTCTGCCCCGTAGACATTCTTTTATCCTCCCATCCCTCTGTCTCCCCCTGGCTCCCTGTGCCTTTACTTGGCTGCTTGCTTTATAAATAGCTTGGCCTAGATTACAGCAGCTGCATTGGCACTGGCTCCGTGAGTTGATTTGACTGGGCCAAGTGAGGTAAGGAGAGGCTGGTGGCAGAGCGATGGAGAAAGCGCAGTTTCCTGTGTTTAGGTGTGTTTGGGTTCAGCCTCTTGAAGACCACAGGAAGCGCAGACCTGCAGAGAGTCTCTGCCTTTCTGCAGCTCTCTGACTCTGAAGTTAGTTTTTAAGGTTATTGCGTTCATTTTTCAGCTTGTTTTTACAGAAGCATTTGCATATTTGCCATACTTGTTATTTTTTTGTTGTTTTTCTCCGTTGAGTAAGAAAATGCTTCATTATTTCCCCTGATGCTTTGTTCGACTTTGCGTGGATTTGCATGTATGTGAGCACCATGATGATGCATAAATCAGAGCAGCATGATGATCCGCTGCCCTGATTTTTTTTCCCCCCTCCTCTGCAGAGCCTTGCTACAGAATACAAATTCTACTTGCATCTCATCCTTTGAGTGTCTCTGCTGCATTCCTGCTTTCTTGTTCTCCGTTTGTGCATGTCATGCACGCTGCTATATACACATTTCTGCCATGTTCAAAGACGCAATCCTTATTTAAGGAGCATAAACTCACTCTGACTAAAGATTTTTGATGAATCCAACATATATGTGGTGTGACATATTTTTATTTCCGTAGATTTAGTAAAAAGACTCTTCACTTGTGGGTTAGCTACGGCTTAGGCAAATGGATTATACTTAAGGGAATGGTTCTATTTTAGGAAATGCACTTTAGGGGTGCTGCTGGTCAGTTTTTATTTCCCTTGGGCAGAAGCTGACTTGGTATATATATATATATATATATATATATATATATATATATATATATACTTACCCCTCGAAGTGTTGGTGCCATGAAACATAAAGAAAATGGTTCTGTAGGTTTTTGCTTTAGTTATATTTTTATTGTATACATTCTGTGTTTTCTGGATCGTGATGATAAAACGTTTACTTGGGAATCCAGAAATTCTTCAGCCAAACAAGATGTTTCTAATTCTGGGGGATCTCCAGAGCTTCCCAGAGCAGCGGTGATCGACAGAGGACTCCTGGTATTTGTGGGATTTAGGAAGCACAATTTTCTGTACATAAGTGGAAATCTGCAAATATTCCCCTTTAAAAACACTTATAACTGTCTATTTTAATAGTTCAAACTCAAAATATGTTTTCATACGCACAGCGGAGACTGTCTTAGCACTACCACTGAAGCTAATATTTACAGTCTTCCTTATTTTTGTTCTTTCGGGTACAGTCAATTAGCGCCACGGAAAAGTAAAGGTGCTCCTGGATTGGCTGATGTGCAAACACCAGCTCATAAAATTGTGCAAATAAACATAAATTTGTTTAATGGAAACACACCAAGTTAGAAAAGTACTCGTACTTTTTGCTAAGAGGTTTTTGTGCTAGGATGAGGTGGTTTTTCAGCCGAATCAAAAACTGTAATGGCAGCATTGTTTTGCATCATGCTGGTTTGCACACAACAGCAAAAATACTTATTTGCAGACACACCTTCACTCAGCTTGTTAAAAGTTGAGTTTATAAAGGGCTTGTCGCTTCAATACCAGAGTAATGTCTACTGTGGCTACGTAAACAAATTAATGTGATTTTAATTTCTTATGCAATGGAAACACTGCAGTTGCAAAATTATTAGTTTTTTCCTTTTTACAGTCACAGAATATCAAAAAAAAATTAGCACACATTTGTAATGGAAACTCGGTAGCACTGCATCTAGATAATTCAGCTTCCCAACCTACTTTTTCTTTTGTATATTTTAGATTTGCTCTACGAAAAAATCTGCGAATAGGCTAATTTTCCATGAATAATCTGGAGTTTCATTCCACAGAAAAATCCATCAGGAATATACAAATCCCACAAATACTGAACTGTGAATAAGCTGGGCTTCGGCGTGTTCTCCCTTCAGTGAGTTCTGGGTCTATCCTGGAGTCTTAAACTTAATTTTGTGGTCAGAATTCAGACAGTCCTCCTACATTTGTGAGTACAAGAATCTCATAGGCCTTACAAGCATTAACGGCATCCGGACTCTACTTGAAATGCTGCAGAATGTCGTAAGAAGTTATAAGTCTAGTTCAGACCCTTGTAACACACCGCTCGGGTTTGACAATCACTTAAACTTAATTTCAAAGATACAAAACAATCACAGTTAACTAAATGATATGTGATTGTTCCCAGCTCAACATCACCTCCCCAGGATGCTGTTAGTGGCACAAACTGTTAGATAACGTCCTTAGAATGAGAATCATCTCTAGCTATCATGAATTTTACATTAAATAAGATAAATCAGGATATTACAAAATGACAAACACCATCCATGCTGGTGCGATGATTTTATTTACAACCCGTCCCTTGCCACCATCGCGCCACACAGGGCATTGCATTCGGCTTTGCATTCCTCTGATCCTGATAAGAACAATGGATCACCCAGGATGATGAAGTGCTTTTCTTTCTCTCTGGCCTCATTCTCAAAGCCCTGCTGTTCCTCCTCTTCATTCACAATTCTTTGCACAAACAAAAGAATATTTCATGTCTCCTGTCTGCTGAAACTGTTAAGCTAGAAAATCAGGTCATGTTGTTCTTGTTTCACCGAAAAAACTAAATAAAATTGAAGAACAATCTCAATATGCAAGCCTGTAAAAAAAATCTCTCTGCTTGAAACCATACATCAGTCCAATAGAACTGGTGTTTTGCATATTTTTACCCAATGTAAGAAGAAGTCAGACTGTGGAGAAAACCCAGACAAGGCATTTCTGTTTTCATGAAGCAACAGAGCTGTTCATCCCTGCTGCTGTACATCAGATACAAATGAATCTGTCAATTCACAGGTTTCTGTGCTTTTATACTGAAGTTCAAGTTATTCATCAGGAGCACAAAAAACAAAAACAAAAGAATCATTTTAGAGTGGCTTGGTCAATGTCCAGCTTTAAATCCTTCCACCAATGTGGCTCAAATAAAGATTGTGTGGCAAAAATTCCTCCAGTGATTTAAGACTTGATAGCAATTGTTGCATTTTTAAGATTTTTTTCCATAAATAAATTACTCAAAACTGCTTTTTGTGTCCACTCAGGTTATTGCTATATGATAATGAAGTTAATTTGAAAGATACAAGAAGCCACTGCTCTACCGTGCCGCTCTACAGTCTCTGCTGAACAGGCTGAGCTGGACTGCGTTGGATGAAATTAAGGAAAACCAGGATAACTGAGGGTGTTTACTCAGATTGAAGACCAAAATTGCAACAATTATTACATTTTCAGCTGCTGCAGTTTGCTGTCACACTCCTCTGTGTAAACGATCCAAACCATTTGAAAAACATATTCCCCTCCTTGCCTCTGGGGGCGCTAAACCAAGAACTATTGCAGAAAATGACACAAAAACCTCAACAAAAAAAAAAAAAAAAAAAAGCCAGGGAACGAGTGCAACTTCCTTCTTCGCAAAATGTAAACAGAAATGGAGTAGCCTCATATTTTAGCGGTTGTAGGAATTCGCTTTTGTCTTTGGGAAAAGATTCCAAGTCATTTCTCCCGCTAGCACTTGACATGCTAGCATTGTTTTGGTTGTATTTACCCAGAATGCCATGTGCTGTAGTCCGCTTAATGCATTCGGAACGATCTCCAGTCAGCTTGACGTTCACATGGACTCGAACCGCACCGGAGTTCAACTTGAACCGAACCGAGATCTCCCCAAACAAATAGAATTCGATTAAACCGGACTGAACGTGGCATGAACGCACCATCTTAGAGGAGGATGGTCCAAGTTTTTAATGCACCAGGAAGCTTTTCTTTCACTTAAGTTTCTCCAGACTTTGAATGTTTGTCCCTAACCTTTATAAAACTTTGTCCCTATATGGCATAAATAAATGATCAGACCCTTTGACGGGCTGGAGGCTTTATTATCCCCCAAAGAACAGAGAGCATTTGAAAGTAAAGATGACACCGTCGCACTGCTTTGTTACCTCTGAGCGCGTGATTAATGAGCTGTGAGAGGGCTTTGGAAAGGATGTCTAAACCTGTCGCGTTACCGCTGCATTTTCACAGCACTGAGAATTGAAGAAATGAAAAGATTTCCTCCCAGGAGAGGAAGAGTCTGACGGCGCTCTGCTTGTGGGGAGACGCGTCGCACTTCCTGATGCGTGTGGCCAGTTTTGCCGTTTACAGGCAGATTTTTCCAAACTTGGAGTGACTGACGGGCCGTCTGCTGGAGGCGTGTCACGGTCATTTGCGCATATCTTCCTCATGTTCTCCGTCTGCTCGGTTTGGACGCTGCCTAACACACACGAAGACATAAATAACTCTAACCGCTCAGGGCCTCAATATTAATGGCTCATGGAGACTTAGCTGTCTCAGCTGCTTGAGCAATTATTACTATCGTTATGAAATGAAGGGCTGGTAAGAGAGATGATCTCAGTGATGCAGAGGAGACATGGATTGTTATGCAGCTCTGTAATGGGTCTGGGAATTTCTGGAATTGATTGTTCCTCCGCTGTATTGGAAACTCAGATTAACAGGATAATGATGGGAACACAGTTTATGTAAAATCAACAATCCAGCTATGGAAGAGCTTGAAAGATGTTCTTTCATAGATTCCACCTCTGAATCATAACCGAGAGAAAATTCATACACCTGTAATTTGGGTTTTAGTGTCATCAGCCACTTTTAGCGTGCAGCACATTTACACGACTGCTGATTATTTCGTTTTTCTGAAACCTCAAGCTGTGTCATAAAGTGTCACATGCGCTTTGTTATGCAATTTTTGCCTTTACAAGGGGAAAAAAAAAACGTTCATGAGGCTGAGCAGTTTTGACAACGGAGCTAAAGCTGTGGTTCAATATGATGACGTAAGAGAACAAAAATAACTGAAACTTAAAGTTTCTTCATGTAGAAAGGCGTAAATCTCATAGAGAAAAGTTGAATTCCTTCATGTCCTTTTCATGTGTGCTTACGTTAAAAAGCAAGGTCACATTTTTATTCTTTTTGCTTTACTGGATAAACATGTGAAATGACTCTAAAGCGCTACACCAACAAGGTATTTAGACGAAGCTAATGCTAAACGCTAACTTCAATTCAAATCGCATCTGCCTCTGAAAGACTACAACCCTCAAACACCAGTTTAACTTTGACATTATAATTTACATGCTCTATAATTTACGTAGATATTGTGTATCTTGTTCGTGTTTTGTTTTTGTTCCTGTATGTTTCTTGTTTGATGTAAAGTTAGTAGGGGGAAAACGGTTTTTGCCCCCTTCAAAATAAGAGCATGAATATAAACGTTCAACTACCTGAAGAATCATTTTGTGCCTGAGCGCTCTGAAAACAAAAAATGCACACCACACTTTTCAGATTTTTTATTTGTAAAGATTTTTGCATAAAATCCCGAAAGTGGAAAAAATTGGTTTATAGTTGAAACATGGCAAAATTGGGACAAATTTCAAAGGGTGTGAATACTTTTATTTTCAATACTATGAGTATTACGGTAATTCTAAGAAAGGTTTAGAAAATAAAATTACAAGTACAAAGTAGTATTACTAGAATAAAGTCATATTCCATTTTTATTTTTGTATCCTTCAAATATTGTGATACTATTCTCACAAATGTACATATTTTCTCTTGGTATACTGCTTCGGAGTCCAAAATGTTTTAGATTTATTTTTTTTTTTGGCAGCTTAAAAAAAAAAAGCTGATTTAAGGCAGCAGCCTCTCAGCTGTTTTATTTTGAAGCTGCGCCATTTCGTAATTTATTCCCTCAAATGTTTGCGCCACATTTCTCCGCGCGGCAGCCCTGGAAACATAAAACTGTAATAATAAGATGACGCGGAAAAAAACGGTGAATTCTGCAGTGCGCCCTGCTCGGATCGTCAAGCAGCAAACAAGCTCGGTATAGTGGCGTAAACCCGGACTAACGTAAGGCTGATGATGACGTCAATGTGGAGCCAGAACCGGGGGGGAGCGGAGAGGGGAGGGGAGGGCCGGAGAGGGAGTGAGGTCTGTCCGGCTGCTGCAGCATCACTCTGAGCGGCGCTTCAGTGCAGTGAGGAGTCCGGCTGCTGCAGCTCTCCGTCTCTGGACGCTACCTCAGCTCCTCCCGGAGGAGAGCGCTTTCTCTGCGACCCGCCGACAGGAACGAGCAGAGTTTTGGCTTCGTTGCGTTTTTCCTTCCAACCACACAGGGGAATGCCATCCATAAATATGAAACTGGAGATGGTGACCATCATCGCCTGCGAGGTAGACACCGAGGTGTTTACATCAGACAAAATGCAGGTACGCTCCGCATCCTACACATTACGACCCAAATAGTTGAGTTTGCCCTTGCTTTGCGGCTGCTGCTGCTGCATGCTGCCCTATAGACGCATGCATGTCCTGGTGACGTTGAATGCAGCCCTTCCCCCCTCCCCCCCTCCAGACGAGGATTTTTATCAATGGGATCCGCAGCTCTCCAAGACGCACCGACGCCGCGCCCCCTGCGCGGCGATGAATGAAACGCGAACACGGAGAGTGTTTGGTTCAATTCTCTGAATGCGGGAGCCGCCGTGGCTTTGCGGGACAAGTGTCAGCGCTGGGAACTGGATGGATTTGATGTGGATAGTGGGATTTGTGAAAGACGCATGCAGGGGAAAGAAGTGGGGTCGGTTTTAGACGCAGTAGAAGACAGAAACACACACACACGCACGCACACTCCTTTCCTCCCCCCTCCTGTCCATCTCTGCCCTCCCGTCACAGCAGCATTGCAGGTGCACCACCAAAAAAGTGGCATTTAAAGGAGAGATTGTGCAAACTGCTGTATTATTGCAATAGTATTAATATAATCCATATTCATCTTTATGCATAATAAAGATTGATTTGGTGTGCGGATTATGTAAACCCAAACACCTTTCAGCTTTAGCTGCAGCTACGATATTGAAACCGCAGGGGATTGCTTGCATGCAACTACATTTTGCATTCACATTAACCAAATAATAATATATTTAAGTATTTGGAATGACTCTGTCTGCCCTTGATGCCCCTGCAGATTGTGGTGTCAAGGAAACCGATGGAACATCATGATGATACAGAAAAAGGAAAATGTGGTTTAATTGCAACCAATGTCTTGATTAAATATACAGCAGTTGCATGTTTTCCCACTGTTCCTAATCATAAATGGCAGATTAGAGAAGCAGCTGCAGGTAAAGCTGACCCGACGTGAATGTTTTAACCTCTGCAACGTTCCCCTTTATAGCTTTTTAATGCAACATATTACTCGCTGTAGATTACGTCAGTGCTCCGATTCCAATTCAGACCGCGGCCGCCTTGTTTGTCACTTTTCTGGCAGCTGCGTGTGCTCCTCTAGTTCGACACGTTCGCTGCTTCTGTTCAGGATGTCACGAGCTCGCTGTTTGATGGGACTGAAAATATCTGGAGCGCACAAACAATGGGTGCTGACCACTCACTGTGCGTTCTCCCGTTGAGCCTGGCAGCTGTTGCGTTCGTTCCCAGCTCTCATTACAGCTCCAGTCCACTGCAGAGCGGCCGACGTAAAAGGCACCATTGGGACGCCATGCACTTTTCTTTTTTTTTTCTCTCTCTCTTTTTAAGAAATGATCTGAGTCATTGTAGTCAGGATCGGCCTGAGAGGAGAGCGAGAATTAAAGAAAAATGAAGTTAACTCAAGTTTCAGTGTTTAAATGTTATTATTATCACCATTAAACCCTCCTGTTCGTCCACTTGTTCCAGATTTAGCCCAAAAAGTAGAAGCCTGTGCACAATTAAAAGAGCAGACAGAGGGCTGACTTTCTAAAAGGCACAAAGAACACCACTAATCCTGGTTTCTGGCACACAGTTGGCGATGGAGAGATCTTTGGAAGAGGACGGATTAAAACGGCGCACATGGGGATGTCTGATTGAGCTCACCTCGCTGTCAACCTGCTGTATTTTCTCATGATCTCACCCCATCTGAGGCTCCTGTTAGGGCTGCAACGAACAATTTATAAATATCGATTATTCTTTATGATTAAAACAAAATTGGAAGATTCTGCAGATTTTTTATTTCAATTAATTAAAAGATGCAAATAAACAAATAATTCATCTCTACTTTTAAGTATAAAAATAAACACTTTTAATGCCTAAAATGCTATAGTATAGCATTATTTTAGTGAATACCTAATTAAAGCAAAAGAAGAATATACATGTAGCATCAACATGTGAAAAGATCAGCTCTTTCTACTTACCATGAATCTGTTTAATCTGATTAATTGGATAGCAAAAGGTGCTTAGTAGATAACTTTTTCCCCAGAAGTTATTGCGATAAACGATAAAATTGTTGTTTTGAAACTATTATTAAGTGATATAATGATGCAACGCATAATAATGAAATGGTTCTAATGAATATTTAACACATTTTAAATATCCAAAATAAACAAATAAAACGGAAACGATAAATAAAATAAATTATGCAGTCTCTGTAAACAAAATTGTCCATCAAAAAAGAAGCTAGTTGAGACCAAAACCCCAGACTGAAGACTTTTACCGTCTAGTTTGTGGTAGAAAGAGGAAAACTATAAAAACAATAAATTATTGAGTTAGTTTTAATTTATCATGTGATTAATTGATTTATTGCAACAGCCCTAACTAAAACTGATCAAACTTTTGACTAATTTGGACCAGGTGAAGCTAAAACTGTATAGTTTTGGTTTAATTACTGCCACTATTATTTTGTTGTTTTTTTCTGCAGATTGGCCCTTTTGGAGTCTGTATACTCCAGTTAACGATTAGTCAATTACTAAATTAGTTAATTAGTTGATTCATCACAATTAATTCGATTAATCAGCTTTGCTCCTGTGTTTATTAATGTGATGGCTGAGGACGGACAATCAGACCCGGTCTGAGGTTTGCTTCTATATTTGGATCTTCCAGGGAAAGATTAGGCGTTTGTTTCTTGAATGGAAGGAAAACAAATAGCCAGGTTTAAAATTAGCAGAGATGCCTTGTGAGTGGCCACGGTTCTGTGGAGCCATTGTTTTGACACCGGTGAAGCGGCTTGGCTCAGTCCCTGCTGGTTATATCATCAACGAGCCCAACGGAGCGGTTCTGGACTGAACAGGTTGTTTTTATGCAGTAACTCCAGAGCTGGTGGCACCAATCGGAAGAGCTTTTTTCCTCCTGCTTTAGTGAAATCATAGCGGCGGCTCAGTTTGTCGTCGTGTTGAGTGAGACGGGGGCTGACCTCAGAGGCCATCATGTTTGTCACAACACTAATGTTACCTGGAAAATGTGCTGGCATCAGCAGATGACGGCGCAGGACAAACTGTGAAGGTCACTGCATGTTGGCAGGAGGTGGATCCGTGACGGAGCGCAGGCCACATGCATGTCGTTATGGTTACGGTTAAATCTGAGGTCATCTCAATAAATTAACGTGTCGTGAGAAGATAGGTTACTACAAATACAATGACAGTTGTAGCCCTTGTTGTCACGGATACGGCGGCTCTTGCAGCTCTGACTTCCTCTGCAGTCTGCACCTTGTGCTTCCAAACTGGACCCTTGGCTTTGCCTCACAATCCTTTTAGGGCTCTTGCATTTTTGTTGGCGTATTTCTTCCCTCCACTCAACTTTCCATTCATATGTTTGGCACTTTGTGGATAGCAATCCTTTTTGGAAACGTAGCTTCCCATCCTTCTGGAAGGTTTCAAAGACAAGGAGCCTTCCCCATGTTGTGTAGGCCATAACATCATATATTTCTGCTGTAAAATCATTTTAACAGAAAAATAAATGTTTTAAATATTAAATTCATTTAAATTATGGTTACTTTTTTGAATTGTATTGCTGTAGCAAATGAACCTTTATGATTTTCAATTTTTTTAGGGCAGACTTGTGTACCTTAGAGTGTGCCTCTAAAACAAACCAATTAAATGTTTTTGATTATAAAGAAAATAAAGTAGTTTTAGCTTTCCTCTGCATTTCTACACAAAATATGCTAAACGAAGTGTAGCAATAATACAAAGAACTTTTAGTAAATAATTGGCTTCAACATGTGCTTTACATATTTAGTGGACAAGCTGCAGATTGTTTTGGATATTTATGAAAAGGACTCACAAAATATTATCTTTTTCTTTTGAAAGTTAGAAAAAGGTTCCAAATAGTGATAAATTTAACATCTTTAATCTTCAAAATCAAACATTTAATTTAGCGCATGTTTATTAAATCTGTCTATTTTGCGGTTCTTTGAATTGAAAAAGTTGCTGACCCCTGCTTTAGATCCATTCATTGATTTGCATTCAATATTTGCAAGCTTTTGTGTCCAATTACTGACAAATAATTTATTTACAACTCTGCCTGTTTCCACCATAAAACCACTGCAAGCATGAACAGGACAGCCATTTTCAGCTCCCACAAACTGAAGTTTTGTAGTAATACTGAGGCAGTCACACGCTCCACACTCACACACCTCAACCACAACAGTGAGTCAGCGGACTTACAGGCCGAGAAACATCTCTGTCAGCAAACGCACACACACACACACACACACGCACACACACGCAAACACAAACAACTCTTCACTGAAGACTCAGGAGAAAATTTCCGTCGACCCGGGTCACTCTGTTTGTCCTGCAACCTGTCTGTCTGTGTCTTCTTTCATATGTCTGGCTTGTTCTCACAGTACTGATGTCACTTCAGACACAGAAGGAGGCCTTTATTGACTTGTGGGCTGTTTGTTCTGCCAAACAGAAGGGATTTCTACTGACATTTTTTATGCTTTTTTTTCCCCGTCTGTGCAGCTTTACATAAGATGACGCTAACCGTCCTCTGATAGTTGCTCTATTTGATTTATAATAATGTTTTACCCTTTTAATGGAATCCATCAAAGCTAAGAAGTCTGACCATTTTCAGTGTATAAACATATCAACATCATGACGCACGATGATGTCTTAGCAAAAATCTGATAAAACCTTCTGCTTTATCAGAAGGTTTTATTCCTATTCATGCTACTTTGAAGCATGAATAGGAATATTATTCTTACAGTCTAATAAAAAAAAAAAAAACTGGCATCGATTGAAATCGGATTTAGCAGGTCAGACTTTTATTAAAGAAAACCAGAAATCAGTATCAGCTAAGACAAGCAAGATCCAGTTAAAATTCAATTTAATTCAAATTCAAAAATACTTAATTTATCCTAAACGGAAATTAAATTCCCATTTAGGATAGTTGTGACTCATATCATTAAATTATGTTTTGGAGTGTATCTTAAGAGGCCTCTGGCTGAAGACACTGTTGCTGTATGACATGCTAACAGCTAACATGTCCTGGATGACAGCTAATCCACGTCATTTGCTTTTGCTGCTCCTCTTAAAATCTCCGTCTGACCGTCTGCATCCTTAAAGTGTCCAACTCAACTCCTCCGGCTTTGAAACTTCAGCCATTAATTGAGCTTTTGAGATGCTAATCAGCCGCTCCCAGTTTTAAAAACAAAATCTCGTTGCCACGGAGACGCATCGACTACTGTACAGAAGTAAGCCTATTTTGAAGGACTTCATAATTCATTTCATTTGTCGTTTCTGTTGTTTTTGTTTATTTTTTTTATATATATATTTAGAATTTCTTCCAGTTCCAGTGTTCAATGCTCATTAGAACTTAAAGTTTATTGATATTTGGGAATTTGCATTATTATATTGCTCAAAAACGATCTCAAAGCAACATTATCGCTTATCGCAGTAACTTCTGGGACTATTTATCATACATCAATAACAACAGATGTGCATTGATGTACATGTTGATAAAATTTCAAAACCAGCCTTTAAAACTGTGTTTTGTCGGACCCTGGCCAGCTGTTTGGCGTTTAGCAGGATAGAGCCGATGCATACAGACGGTTGACGGTGTCGTGTTCGGCGCTGGAAGGAAACCAGATCTGGGTCCTGGCAGGGCTGAGCGATCCTGACTCTGAGCTCGGAGGCTCAGGTGTGCCCTCTCCTCTCGGTCCGGCCGCCGGGCAGGTGGAGACGGGGAGTTCATGTTGACCTGAAACCCTAGAGAAGCGCCGGGACCCGTGTCAGATAAAGGGTTGGATCCGCGTCCGTTGTGGTGACGTAGAACAAAAGGACCGTCTCCTGGATGGGGGGGTCCGGTTACCATGTGACAAAAAGGCCTGCGCAGTAATCGGACAACTCTAGAAGGTCTTGCGATGGTCACATGGTAACAGGAGTTTATTGGTCCTACTCTGCACAAACAGTTCAACAAAACATGAAGCAAACCGTAAACTAAAGATCACTAATGCAATTTCAATAAATCAGTTTTCTCTTGACAATCATGATCGATTAGGGCTGGACAATAAATCAATAACAATATACATTGCTGTATGTGATAGAATATTCAATACTGAACTATGATCTAGAACCGCACAGCATTCTGGGAGATATAGGCAAAGAAAAGGCTTTAGCTAAAGTAGGTTGGTGGAATCAACTTGCTCGTTCCTTGGTTACCTAGCAACAGCCGGTTGCTAAGTAACTTTTGCCGGTAGCAGTTTCATGTTTTTGCTACTGTGCCTGCTTAAAATGAAAAAAAAAAAAAAAACAACGGTGTGGAGTGAAAACTGTGGATAAAACATTAAAGTTTGGCGTTATTTCAGATATTTAAAACAAAAAAAACTAATCAATAATTAGCAATATCGACTGACATGAAACGTTTTTCTGCCATATTTCCCAGCGCTATACTATGCAACGACAGATAAGACTTTGTTTATCATGTTCATTAAATGCATCAAAACTAAGCAAAATCCCACTTTAAAAACACATACAGAAACTTTGTGAACTTCAACTCTTAGTTTTTCTCCCCTGATTGAAAATTAGTCAACCACGACTCACTGCAAATTATATTAAAACCAGTAATCAAGCGGAAACTTCTTTAAAAAGGAGGAGATTAGGCAGCATGCATCCCTGTGTCCTTGAGTGAAACCTGCTCCTGTGGCATGCTGTTGCCTCGTTGTGTGATGTTGCGTAACACTTTGCATCAGAGTCCCGCTAAAGTGCACGGGTCTGCGTGGGAGCCTGTTTTCATACGTGCATGTTAAGAGTGTCAAAGGAGAAGGTTTGCGAGCGTGTGTCCGTTCAGCCCCACGCCTAAGGGCCGCAGAGGAGGAAAAGCTCCTGCCTCAATAAAATCCATAATGACCAAATTGGTGCTAAGAGGATTAATGTGTCCCCAAATGCCATAAACTGATTTCAAGCTCCCTAATGTGGACACATAGGCCTGAAGGGAATGGCAGCAGCGCCGCCGTGTCGGCCCCCTGTCGATACGGCTCCTTATTCAAGGTATTGATTCCACTGTAATAACACCTGCGCTGTTTGGAGGCAGACGAACAACTAATCGTGCTGTTTTTTTTTGTTGTTGTTGTTGTTTTGTCATCCCCAGAGTCTGTTGTGTGAATATTTATTTCTAAATAGTGAGCCAGGGATGCAGGTGTCAGTCATTTAAAGGTTGTTCTAGCAGGTTTGATTTACTTGGAGGACTAATTTGAATTTTTATTAAAACTGTAATTTTCTCGAACAGATATTGTGAAATGTTTTTATTCTAAACAATTTATTTTCTTGTTTTTGTAGTTATGGTATATTCATTTATATTTTTTAAAATGTAATAGATACTAAACTTGGAGAGCTACACTTTGTGCAATGTAGACGTGGTAAAATTAAAAACATATTTATAACATTCAAATAAGGATTAATATGATAATTTATCTAAAATATTTGTTCTGTTGGTGGTAATTTTGTTTTACCTTATTTTACATAATGTGTATATGTACTGTATTTTTAATTATGCTGGGCTAGAAAGTTAGCATTTCTTAGAGGATTTATTTTTTAAATTCAATATAAGTGGAGAGGCCAAATTCTGTGCCGAAGATATTTTAAAACTATCTTAACCATCTGAATAAAACCTTTATTTTTTTTAATGATTTTTTTATTTATATGAATTTATTTTATTCTGAAGTTTGTAAAATAAAATAATACTTATTAAAATTATCAGTTATGCAGTGCTTAATATTTATAGTAAACATTTTATTTGTTGTGTTGATTCTAGTTTTTACCTTATTTTATATTTGTATATATATTATTCATTGTATTTTTTATTATATGGGTTTTGTTTTGGGTGCTATATTTACTGAAAATTTGGTCAGTTTAATATGTAAATTACTGAACTTTTAGCAAATGTAACAGTTTATAGATATAACATAAACCTTGAATGTCTTTAAAAACCAGGAAGATAATTTAGTTTTTGTTGCATTTTAGTGGTGGGTGGTCATTATATTAAAATTAGATTATAATTGCTGTTCTACAGGTTGGTAAAACCCGTCAGAGTCCGAAAATCAAGCGCTGGAAACACCCTCATGCTTTGTTGTTGGAAACGTTTGGCTGTTTAACGTTGGCTGCGATTCAGCAGAATGCAGACGGTCAGTCGTAACTTACTCCAATGGAAAATTTGCCTCTAACTTTTAGCAGTCATGGAAAAATCTCAAAATGTGATAAGGAAGAGATTGCAGCGAGAAAACTGCACGATGTTTTACCGCCTCAGCAGTCTGCCTCCCTTGTGCTCCCAGCAGTTTAGTTACCATTCCCCCCTTTTTAAGGAGATCAGTAATTAAACGCGGCGCTCCGAACGGTTAAGAAATTCATTTCTTAATAATTCCATCAGAGTCTATTTTGGTATAGCATTGTTACTCTGTGACCTAGTTTTTGTGGTTTTCACCCAAATCCTATCCAGTGGTGAGGGTCTGGATTAGACTGAGATGAAGACGCCTGCTTGGCTTTAACGCAGAGTAACTTACAGGGGGAGAAAGAGAGAAAGAATAAACCTCCTTCACATCTCAGCTGGGCTCAGTCAATCGTATTGTGTTGAACTCAGAATGCCGTAGTTCAGGATACCGACTTACACAAGTGAATCGACAAAAATAGAGAATTGTAAGTTGGTAATTACAACCAGCTAAGGAAATGGCTAGTTGTAGTTATGAAGAACTTTAGCTGGTAACCCTCATTACAAATCTAAAAGGTTTTTAATTTCACTGCAGTTTGTTCTCTTTTGTGGGTTGAATTTTAATGAATGTGACTCATAGGATCCACATAGAGGAGATAAATGAAGCTGCGTCACTTGAAACAAAAGACCAACAAGCTGAAAAACACAACAGCAGCAGCTGACATCTTATCAGAGACTCTGTTGAACACAGTTTGTGCAGATTAGAGAACATTTACTGTTGTGTTTGCTGCGTTACATCAACGGGATCTAAAAGTCTGCAGTCGGTGGCCTTTGCACCTTAATAAAACGTAATTATACCTTCAAAAAGGTGGAGAAAGTCGCTGTATTTGTAACTAGCATAACGCTGAATTCCTAATTTATTAGAAGGTGGTGGTATCATTGTAATTCACCCTCATTTCAACAGAAATGAAGGGTCAAAAGAGAAAAAAATTGCAATGAAAAATAAGAAATGAATCAGAAAAATAATCATAAGAAACATTTAATAAGTAATTATAAACAAATACATTGCCAAGAGATGGTAAGAGATGTTGTAATATTCCATAATCTTATGACCATATAAATAATAAATAACAGTGACTCAAGAATAGAGCCCTGAGGAACCCCATTCATTCATTCAAACGATGCCAAATTCACTCAAAGCCTTCCTATTCCTCCAAATGGAGATCTTAAACTATCTTACACAGCCAACCTGCTATTTGTCCAGTGCAGTAAACAAATTATTTGATTATTAAACCTAATACATGTTGAAAAAATGGAAATAGATCCGTTGTTGTTGTTTAATATTAAGACATCCAGATAAGTTTTTTTTTTTTTGAGAAGCTACGTCACTGCGAGCATCAACAGAGTGGAAAGTTTTCCATGTTTCAGTTTTGTCTCAGTCAGCCAATCCCTGCCACCTAAACTCCGCTCTGAACGAACCGTGTTGACATTACCCGACAAACCTCACTGTGGCTCAGATGATTGTGTGTCAGCAGCAGCAGCAGCAGCAGCCGGCTCCACGCTTGCTGCGCTGTGAGTCATGCCCACAGCCACGCAGCGACTGTGATGACAGCTTTTCCATGAGCCTCGGGAACAAAACTGCCTCATCACCAAAGAGACCGATGGCTGCGGTTCACCAGGGTTAATCTCATCATGCCGGCCATTTGCTGCCCTAGTTTGCTTCAGATTTTTTTTTTTTAAATCTCTGAAGTTTATCCGGTATGCTGTTTCTGTTGTCTGAAGTCTTAACGCCATACAAAGAAAAAGTTCTGGACTTTTCTCCGATTGCATGGCGAATCCAGTAAAGCAGAACTAACCCCTCCCCCGCCTGCTGCTGCGTATTGGTTCACTGGTTGATTGGAAATATTTCGAAACTCAAGCAGTCTTGGTTTGGAAGTTAAACCAGAACCACTCACTATTCATAAAGTAGCAGAACAGCTATTAGGAAGCTGCAAGCATACTACCTGAGCAGATAGCCTGTTATTCTGGCAAACTGTCATAAATGCATATTATTTTGATTAAATTGATTTGAGAAAATATTAAGTTTGTTGTCTGGGTAATTGGCCTCCTCACTCATAACTTTCTATTTCCATTTTGTTCCGTTTTGTTACAACCAAACACTTTCACACTTATGTGCTTAAACGTTTGCATAAGAGTTCACTTCTCTTAGTATTTTTGATGAATTATGGAGGTAAATATTCATAAAGTCCTTATGTTACATGTATAGTTTAACCGTCTTGACGTTTTCTCACTCATACATGACAAATAACAACCCCTACCCAAACCAGCAATAACAGAGCAAAAATGACTTTATTCACTAATTTTAAAGCAGGTAGGAATCATTCCTCTGGCAAATTATCAGATGTTTTTAACCTAATGGGAGAAGACCAAATTTCATTTGCTGATTTGTAAAAAGGTCAGAAGTTTGTCTGTTGCTCCAAAGGGCAATGGGACGTGAAACATGAGGGAAAGAAGCTCCTCTTTGCTCTTTCTAATAATCTGCCGGTGATTTGAATTAAGATTGTCAAGGAGCCTGACTTTGGATTTGAGTCTCAGTTGAGTAATTTCGTTCATTATGACAAAAGTAACATGCTGCACGTTGCTTCAGCCTGACTCAGTTTTGTAACAGGGCTCAGGTAGGAAGACGTAGGCACACCCTGCGTGTTGCGTAACGGTAACTTATAGAACCCTGTGGTCAGTAACGATGACCACAGTTTCCACTTTAATTAAGCCAAACTGGGAGATACTTGAGAGCCGCGACTCCACGCCTCCTTCCCTTCCCTGTTCCATCCTAAATGTGTAAAGTTTCTCTTGTTGCATAAGCAAAAGCTGTGAACAAAACAGGCTCATTTTCTCATATTTTCCTTCATTAATCTTAAAATGCATGTATTTTTGGAGCACTTGAAAACAAACTCTTTAGATCCAACCTGGCTGAACTTAAACTGCGATGTGAGCTGGTTCTGCAGAATATTTGCTTCACGCTATGCTTCTCAGATTATTTTATGTAAAAATGTTGTAGACTATCATTGTTCTTCAAATGAATATTCTTAAGAATATACTTTATATTAAGCCGAAGTCATCGTTGCAATATCTGTGTGCAACACTGTAAATATAAAGGAATTATATATTTGGTAGCTAATATAGTTCACTTGCAAAACCGTGTTGGGTCAACAGGAGAGACTAGTTTCCCTGCATGTGATAAAGATTTTAGTTACTTGGCAATTTTCACACAGCATTTCTTGATGCTCAATTCTGAATTAGTTTTGCTGAAATATCAGTTTTTTTTTTGTTTGTTTGTTTTATTTGTTTTTTGGCATGGACGTTCAGGCACTTAAATCCAACCAAAGCATGCTCACTTTTTTACACACCAATCAGCCGTGGGTTCACCAAACATCGGCGCAGACTTCTGTGTGAACTGTTTACGACCCCAAAGCGACCCGCTTGTTCAGACGTCGTACAGCAGCACATTGTTTACAAAAATAGTAATGAATGGAGTCGTTTATGAATTCATTTTAAAGTTTATTCAGCAATGAGAGCCGATTGTATCGTCACAAGTTCATAACGAGGCAATGAATAAATAAAAAGAAAGCACCACTAAAACTAGCCACAGTTTTTTATTGACTGCAAGTCCTGTAGAGAATCTGTTTGGATGTGTAGTTGGGATCTGATGCGCCTCAGTGATTTAAACTTTTTTCATAAGTTAAGAATCATCATTTTCAGCCATTGTTTTTGTTCGGACTGCTGACGCTTTGAAAGCTGTGGGATTCGTATCCAACTAGTTACATTTACTCAATTACATTCACTTGAGTAACTTTTTTTGAAAAAGAAGTACTTTTTGGAGTATTTTTACTACGCTGTGCTTTTTACTTGAGTCATTTTATTATAAAGTTTTCTTCTCTTACTTGGATAAAGTTTCTGGATTTTCTGCCCACTGAATGAAAAACAAACATGTTTTAACCAAACATTCACCAGACACACACACACACACACATACACACACCTGCAGTTTTTTAATTGGAGGAAATTAATTTTGATTTTTTTTTTTTTTTTGCTTGATTTTGTTGTTTTTTGTTAATTATATGAATTAAACCAAATTTCCTCTTTATAGTTAATATAAAAGTTAATATTATATCAAAATATAATATTAACTTTATATTTTGATCCATCTGATTATGTCATTTTGAAATGATTGATAATTTGATCAGTTAATCAGTACTTGAGTAGACTTTTTACCAAATACGTTACTTGAGTTATTTCTTGGCTACTTTTTACTTTTACTAGAGTAAAAATATGTTGAAGTAGCGTTACTTTAAGTTGATTACAATTTTTGGCGCCCTGTACCTGAATTCATACCACATATCTAAGTGGCATGAATCTGATTTTTTGTGGAGGTGAAAAGATTGGAATGGTGCCGTTTTGGGCAAGACGGGACAAGGAAGAAGTTGTGGATCCTTTCGATATCCAGCAATATTATCACAAATATTTTTGTCCGAATATTATTCGTCCCAAACTTTGTTGCTGTTTCACTTGTACTCGCACAAACAGCGCAGGTCGTCGCGGCGGCAGATGAGCGGGCCAGTCGTAACTCAGCACCCCTCTCCTGTTTGCCCCTCGCCTCCATCCTCTCATTCCCTCAGGATGTTCGCTCATAAAGAGCCCATAAATTAGTGATCAGCATGCTCACTTGTTACACACCAATCAGCCGTGGGTTTATCAAACATCGGCGCAGCGCAGTGTGCTTTTATGCAACTCGATCGCTGAGCTTTCCCACATCTCCGCTCATGCCAAAACATCAATTTAGCTTAAGGAAGTAGCCACGGCGAAGCGCCTGCGTGGGCGACTGTAAACCTTATCGGTTTTACTCATGGCGTCTGACATGTGAGTCATAGTAGGCGGCATGGCTCATGGAAAATTCACAGCTTAAATAAGGGCTTAAGTGGGCTCTGTTGAAAGGCCAAACAAGCGCCGTGTTGTCATTCTCAAGAAAACCAGGATTGCATCGCAGGGAGGAGGATGGGCCTGAAAACATACTTCAGTGCTCTGAAATGTAAGACAAAGTCTTGCAACGTTTGCATGTTTGTGCTCAAAATAATCCCCTACCTCTGCAACATCTTTACTTTATTCTAATAGACTTTGGCAGCTTGTTTCTGTCAGGTAAGATAATTAGTTTCTTAATATATCTATATATAAAAAGGTGCCATTACTGATCTGTAACTTTGTGAATTCTGTTATTTTTGTAGAGCTGAGAAGAGAGCTGATAGTTCTGTATAAAGTCTTGTTTACATACACAAATATGAGAGTTTTAATGACGCATTTGAGCTGAGGTGGAATAATTACACAACAGAACCTGTAATAAATTGCAAATACATACATTCATCCTCACTAATATTTGGTTAAATGCCTCATCTTGTCACAAAAACAAATTTTGCTGGATGACAAATTGTCCCAGAAGTTATTGCGATAAATGATAATATTATTTTGAGACAATTTTATATAATATGATGGTAGTAATAATGCAAGAACTCATTCTCAAAGATCAATGAACTGTAATTTCTAATGAAAATTTAACACTGGACCAGGAAGACATTTTAAATATCCAAAATAAATAATCAAAACAAAAAGAAATTAATTATGAAGTCTATGTAAACAAAATTGTCCTTCAAAAAAAGATTTAGTTGAGACCAAAACACCAGACTGAAGACTTTTATCATCCAGTTTTTGGTAAAAAAAAAAAAGAAAAAGAAGAAAAACAATAAATCATGCAAATTTTTAAGCTCATTTTATTTTTACCATGCAATTAATTGTTTTATTGCTTTTTGCAACAAGGTCCAATCTCAAACCCAATAATAATTATAATCGAACTTTTCCTGTTTATTGAACATCCTGCAGCTTTTAAATTTTTTTAAAAGACTGAACTAAAATCTTGCAAGTTTTCAAAAGAATTAACACAAATAATGAATGGTTGGAATAAAAGATGTATGCAAATACAATTCAAATCTTGTTCATCTCAATTTTCTATTATTTCAAAATTGTTTCCAATCTATCCTGATTACCCTTAAGGCAGGAAATGTTTCACATTTTTCCCGACTTGACCCTTTTTCCCTCGTCTCCAGGACTCACCAGAAATCTGCCTAAAAATGGCATGAAGCAGGATGGAGGTCAAGTCTGCTCTGAAGTAAAGCCAGCTGCTTTGACAAGGGAGGATCAGGCGTTCTTACAAGGGGAGAAAAACTGAGAAAAGCAATAAGGGAAGGAAAGAGAGCTAAAGGAAAAGGGCCTGCGCATATTTCTGATGTCCTGATTATTTGACCGCGGTGAACAGACTGTGCTGTAGTTCTGCTTCAGTCTGCTGAATCATCTACCGCTCGGTGCGTCAGAGACGTTGACGATGTGAAGTCCTTAGAGAGAGAAAGCTGTCATTTTACAGCAGACTCACTGTGTTTAAGTGCACTTCAGTTACAGTTCTGGTCAGAGGTCTTTTTTTTATGTGTGTATGTGTAAAAAAACAATAAATCTCGAATCCATTTTGATAGACATTTGGCAGGTTTTACACAAACATAAATGACCTTAAGCCAGAAGAAAGAACCGTGCCCAACGCTGATCGAAAAGTGACGAATAAAAGAGCTAAAAGAGCTAAAAGAGCGAGGATTGTAAGCTCTGTCAACATTTGGCAACAATAGAGTATCTTTCAGTTGAGATCAGCCGTGCAGTAACAGAGTTAGGAGCTGATTGAAGAGCAGTGGACACCAATTGACAGTAATGCCTCAGATTGTAAACATGCGGCTCTCATTTCATGTGGAACTTCAGGAAAGTGTTTTCTGAGTCCTAAGCTGCTGTTTTTGAAGAGAAAAGTTTCATGGTGAGATGAGTCTGAGATTAAACTGTTTCGCCATGACAATGGGAAGAAAATGCTACAATATTTGGAGGAATAAAAGTGAAAATCTCTAACCTCAGCCCTACTGATTAAGCCAACGGTTGGTAAAAGTCAGAAAATACGACAGTTTAAATGCATTTTACCCATTCTGACAAAATGATTGGTCAAATATCCAGCCAGAACTTTATTTAAGGCAGCAGCATCATAAATTGGTCAAAGTCCAGCGTTTTTGTGAACTGGTGCACTCTAGAGGTGCATTCACTCACCAGCCCTGTTTAGTCCGTTTTAATCAAACTCCAGTTCGTTTCCCTAAAAGGTCCGGTTCGTTTGGGGAGGTGTGAACGGGCAATCAAACTCTGATGAAGACCGAAAAAGCAAACTCTGGTCCGTAGAAAAACCGCGGTCTTGGTTCACCAAGTGGACCGGAGACCGCTCCAAAAGCAGGAAGCAGACTGCAGCGCTAGGCATTCTGGGTAAATACAACCAAAACAAACATGCTAGTTTTGAGCTAGCAGGAGAAATGACTGGTGGTTTTTTACCAAAGACAAAAGAGAAGTCCTACAACCGCTAAAATCTGAAGCTACTCCATTTTTATTTACATTTTGTGAAGAAGGAAGCTGCGCTCAGTGTCTTCTTCAGAGGTTTTTGTCGTTTCCTTTAGTGGTTCTCTTTGCAGCGCCCCCCGAAGGGAAGGAGGGGAACATGCTTTTCAAATGGTTTGGATCATTTGTACACAGTGCAGTGTGAACGAACCACACAGCTGAAAATGTAATAAATGCTACCAAATCGAACCGAATCTACCGGACTATAAGGTGGTTTGCAGAGCTTCATAGCCCTTTTGACAATGAAAGATATCACTAATCTTTATTTCTAAATGCTTTTGAATTTCTTTTGTTGAGTGCAATGTGTTTCTTTTGAAATTCTTTAGCCTACATCTTGTTATCAGACAGATTAAGATTAGGTTATTTCTTGATTTTGCCAGTTTGGCAGTAATCGGGGGTGGGGGTAGTTAAAGAAATTTAACTCAGTTAATTCACTATTTAACCAGGGGAGGCTGATTGCATCTTCACATTGGGGCTGGTTGGCCTGTCTAGCTTTGTTTCCCATTGATACATGAAATTATCTTTTTTTTTTTTTTTTTTTTTTTACATGTTTGTCTTTTTCTAATATTACAATTTGTCTTGTGATCTGAAACATTCAAGTGACAAAAAATGTAAACGAAAAATTGATTATCTAATCATGAAGTGCAAATTATCAGCACTATTTGTGTGGCAGTGAAAAGATCATTACAACTTTGCAACCTGCCCATCAACCTTCTTGTTTCCCACTGAATCTGAGCTACTGGAGCGGCTGGGAGATGGTCGACAAGGAAACAACGAATGGCACCACTGATTACTCAGAAATCAGCTCTCCTGGCGGCCTTCTTCCTTTTTGCCCTCCTGCTGAGCTGCTTGATTGAGTTCACAGCCGAGGAGGGCAATCTGGTGCCCCAGGCGACAAATTAGTTTTACAAAAAAGAAAAAGTAAAGGTTGGTGCCTGAGGCAGAAGGAGGAGAGCAGGGAAAGAAGTCAGACCTTTACTGAAACAAGTGAAATTTGAATTAGTCTTTCCTGTGATGATTAGTCAGAAAATAAAGTTAACAAATCAAAAATGTGAAAAAAATCCCATGACTTTTAACAATTGTCTGAAGAGGGATTTCTGTTTTAAATTCATTATTAGCAGTGAAAAAAATTGCAAAAAAAATCTAACAGTTGATTGACGATTAAGGGGAGAAATATCACATCCATTATCAAAGTGACTGTATTTTACTTAAAAAAAATAAAATCCAGCTTAAACAGCTAATAAAATACTCAATAAACAAGATGAACAAATAGTTACAAATCAACTAAATTCACAGCGACATTCTTGGAAGAAGTCAAAAGAACCTTGAGTTTGTTTTAGCATGTCTGCTTAGAAAAGTAGAAACTTTGTCTGGCAGAAGTGCAAACTCACCACTGACCAGAAGCCACAAAAATGGGTGCAAAAAACTTCAGTTTTTTAGTCTTGATGGTTCACACTTTAGCCTTCAGTTCACTTGACGTTTAAAGAAAAAGGTATTATAGTCAAGATTAAAGCAATGAGTGAAACAAAGGTTATAATTACTAGCTCCTCAGAAAGACAACGGTGTATATAAAATGGGGCGATAATTTGGACATTATGGCCATTTAGCATTGAATTGCTGATGATAAACTGCAGATTATTTTAATTAAAATGTGGCTTTATATTAGCAGAACAATAAAATGACATTCTAATGTCAAAAAGCATCACTATTTTGAGCAAAATTAGTGTAATATTTTGAGAAAGACGCTCTATTTTCTCTAATATAATCTACCCTGCCGTTTGAAGTGAGCAGCAAAGCAGAGTCGCTTGGTCAAAGTTCAACATTTCATTGTTTTTTTGTATTATTATTTTTGATTTTCTGCAGGAGAGGTTTGAAGCACTCTTCAGGATCTACGATGACCAGGTCACTTTCCAGTTGTTCAAAAGCTTCAGGAGAGTCCGGATCAACTTCAGCACCCCGGAGGCGGCGGCCCGCGCCCGCATCGAGCTGCACGAGTCCGAGTTCAACGGCAAGAAGCTAAAACTCTACTTCGCTCAGGTGAGTGTCTGAGGAGGACATGCCCAGGGGAGCTGCTGAATACATTACTTTACATTACTGTGATTTATCTCCTGCGTTTCTGCTTATGTCCCACTTGGCTTCCCATCTATATATAAATAGGAGTACAGTGCAAAAACACAAAATCTCACCAAGTTTCTAAAGCAAATATCTTACTTCACTTGAAAAGTGAGGCAAAACGAACCTGCAAGTAACTTTTCAGCAAGATGTACAGGCTTGTTTAAAGTAAATGATCCCTTACTACTAGCTAATTATTTCACTTATAACATGGGAAAAAGTGAAATAATCTGCCAGTGCAACAAGTTCCTTTTTAGATCAGTATTATGGAGTTATTTGCTTAAAACAAGCTCCTACATGTTGCTGAAAATTTACTTGCAAGTTAGTGTGTTCTTAAGTCAAGTACACTAAGATCTTTGCGTTAAAATACTTGAGATTTTGTGTTTTTGCAGTGTAGCAGGACAGTTCAGGTTGAGCCCCTCGTAGGAAAATATGTCAGCTTGAGTCAAATTGGCGTTTTTTGTTCCAAAAAGCTTCACCCACTATGACCCTGCAGCACCTTCTTGTACTCTGACGTAAGAGGATTATGGATTTTAGAGCTCCGATAAAGGCCTCGTGTAGGTATTGTAATTACAGCAATTGCAAGCTATCAAAATGCCAAAATCCCTTTATCGGAACAAGCTTGCCATTAAACATAAGAGGCCTCAAATTGTGGCTTTTTGTTAGAAAATTGCACATAAAGAACTCAGGAAGTCTAACGACTTCCTCAGATTCATGGATCTTATTTTGTACCTTTTATTTTCTGCAGACATGATATGTTTTTCTTGCTGATTTTACTGCCACTCACCTCTTCCGTAGAGGAACAACACGCGTCATGTGTTTGTTTTCCGTCCCACAGATCCAGAACGGCGATGAAGACATCGACAAGTCGTATCTGGCTCCTCCCCAGCCGGTCAAGCAGTTCCTGATCTCTCCACCCGCCTCTCCGCCTGTCGGCTGGAGTCAGAGCGAAGACGCCACGCCCGTCATCAACTATGACCTGCTGTGTGCTGTGGCTAAGCTAGGACCGGGTCAGTACAGTTCTGTTACTCCGACAGAAGGATGAAATGAGTTTTTTTGCAGTAGTCTTGAAATTAAGGCAGGGCAATGCGACTTAAAAAATAAAATCTCCGATGCTTTTCATACCGGATCTGATTTTTGGATTTTAATCGATTGTTTTTTCTCATTTTCTTTTCTAAAACCAAAATTACAAAAAAACAGAAAATATTTTCAAAAAGTGTTTTTCATTTCAAACACCCCTTCTGTGAGTTGTACAGCAGAGTATTAGGAAAAGTCACACAAATTTATGTTTAATTACGAGAATGCTGCCTTCATACTGCAGATCTTACCAAGTATTTCTATTTAGTTTCTACTCAAATATCTCAGTACACTTAAAATAAGAAAACTAACTTACAAGTATTTTGTCAGCAAGAAACAGGAGCTTTTTTAAGTCAACAATTCCTTAGTATTGGTGAAAAAGTATTAGCTTCACTTGTAGATTATTTCACTTTTAACAAGAAATTATAAATTAAATAATCTGCCATTAGAACTAAATCTGTTTTTAAATATTAAGGAATTATTTACTTACATAATAATTCTTGCTGAAAAAATACTTATGAGTTTTGTCTTATTTCAACTGTACTAAAATATTAGAAACTACAAACTAAACCAAAAATACTTGGTAAACTTTTGTGTTTTTGCAGTGCATGGTTTTCAAGCATCATTAAAAGAAATTTATAGATGGACTTAAGATACACTTAAATGTGTTTTTTTTTTTTTTTAGATGTTTAGAAAATGCATCCATTTTATTTTTGCAGAAGTCTTTTTGATTTCCTTTATTTTTTAAACATAAAAATAGAAGTTAAATTGTGATTTTTATGGTAGATATTTCTCAGAAATTATGTGATTCTTTTGTTCAAAAGGTTGTGTAACATTCGTGACTCTAACCAAGTTTTATTTAGCTGAATTGAGCTAAATAAAACTCAATTCAGGCTTTTTTGGTTGTAAAAGTTGTCTTTAAGTCAATTTGCTGTACTGGATTTTAAAGTAATCAGAGGAAAGAGGAAATGTAAATTGGCTCATTTTTGCAGATTTTTTCTTTCTTTTTTGGGGGTTAAAAATGTTGGAAACCACATATAGTTTCTCTCCCACTTCACATTTATGCAATATTTTTGATTTGGTCTGTCATGTAAAATCCCACTAATACATTTGCAAGCCTTTGCAATTAATTTCCTCAAAGCTTAGTGTTCTCTTTTAAAGGTTGTCGTGAATCTGTTTCTTTAATAAGCTGGTTTGGATGCGTTGTCGTTAGAAAAACTTCCTTTAATGGTTTCTTGTGAAAATCTGAAAGCTTTTTGAGCTCAGTTGTCTACTGCTGCTACGTTTTGCACCAAGCCTGGTTTCTGCAGTGGTTATTAACCATCTGTATGCATGAGGCTGCTGACAGGGTGCAAAAGTAACACAGAAAGCTTACAGTACAGTGTTTAATCAGGCAGAGGATTGCAAAGCTTATGCAGCAGTGAGTTGGCTCCCAGTTTGATCTTGCAGACTTGCATGTGCTGCAGCAGTAATTTGAGGTCAAACACAGGACATCATAGAGCAGCTCTGCAGCACATCGTCTTGCAATCATTAGCTGCGTTTCTATTAGCCGTAAGAATGTGCAAACTGAAGTTACAAAAACAAATTTGCTTAATCGGAAACAAACATTTCGAAAAATCACACGTTTCTCTTCAAAAAGTCTTTGCTGTAGCATGAGGCGGTTTTATCGAAATCGATCTTTTGACATCACACGAGTCACATGATCAACAAACGGATGTTACTACTGGCGAAAATGACGAAGAAGACGACAGGAAGCTGTGAGAGGAGGATGGTTTGTGTATTTTTGTTTTGGACAGTCTCACAGCTGCACAGTTCAGAAAAACTTCAGCGTCATTCGAACATATTGAGTCAAAAACTCTTCTTCAAAATCGCTAACTGCACTTTTCTCAAAACGCCGCAGACAAGTATAAAGTGTGAATTATAGACGCCGACGTGGCTGAAATATGAACATATTTCGTGTAAATGTTTAAATCCGTCACTACCAAGATTTTTAATGACTTATCGTGTGAAAAAAATTGCTTCGCATGTGATTTTAATTTCATTTCTTATCTAATGTAAATGCAGCAATTGCAATTTTTTACGTTAGTCATAGATTTGCGCACATTTGTATCGAAAACACTTGTTGTTTTGCAGATTTTCATCAGGTTTGCAGCAGCTGTGTGAAGTGAAAAACACATTTACAAATCTGCTTTCAGATGAATACTTTTTATTATCTCCATCAAAAAAAAAAAAACATTATCTCAAACAAACACTCACACAGACAGAGAGTCCAGCTCAGGCGGCCACTTTCTGCCGTTGCCATAGAAACAGGAGGCATCAGGAAATGGCTTTGTTTCTCGCCTCATATCCTGACGTCTGAAATCAGATTAGGGCGCAGCGCAGCTCGCTGACTCCCTCTGTCGGCCGCCTGTTGTAACTGCAGCACTCTGTTTCTCCTCCCCCCCCCCCCTCCCCCCCAGCCCATCTCTGTGTTTGGCACCCCAACACCCATTTCCCTCCGCCTGCCAGCTGTCTGATCGCATCTACATGGCAACCGAGATACAATCTAAATGTGTGTTTTCGGTCTGAGTTCATCTGGATTATTTTTGGAAGGAGCTTTTTGTTTCGTCTTGAATTGATGTTCAGTTTGGCTGGTACATGCAGTTCCCTGCTAAAGTGGCCACTCCCTTCTCACCTGGGTTTACATTTGCAGAAGCAAATCTCTCCGTGCTTCCAGCAGACCGACACAATTAAGTGAATAATTGTAAAGCGGGAAGGAAATGATTCACGGTTTTCAACATTTTTTTTTTTTCTTTCAAATTGAAGAGACTAAAAAAATTGCTCATTCTTCTTTGCATAATAAACACTTCAGTTTCACTCAGATTCATTTTTAAGTCTTGCAGCAGATTCTAGATTGGATTTATGTCTGGGCTTTGACTGGGACATTCTGGATATGCTTTGATCTAAACCATGAATTTGGAGAGACCAGTTAACACCATGCACAGGGAGAACATGCAAACTCTATGCAGAAAGACCCCGGGCCGGGAATCGAACCCAGGACCTTCTTGCTGCAAGGCAACAGCTCTACTGTGCAGCCATGCACTGCACCTGTTCAGATTAATCAAATATTATGACGATTAATCGTCAGATTTATTGATTAATCAATTAATAAAATAATTGTTAAACATTAGACTATTTCATTATTTTGATGTAAAGCACTTGAAATTGCCTTGTTGCTGAAATGTGCCATATAAATAAGCTTGATGGATTGACTGATCGTCTTCTTATTTCCCCTCCAGGTGAAAAGTACGAGCTCCACGCGGGGACAGAGTCCACCCCCAGCGTGGTCGTCCACGTGTGCGAGAGTGAGACAGAGGAGGACGAGGCGGTGCGGCCAAAGCAGCAGATCGTCCAGACCAGACGTCCCGACGGGCCTCCCGCCGTCTTCAACTAAACGGGGGGACGGTGGGGGAACCTCCGCCCCGACCCCGCCTCCTCGGCCTCCCGACTGCGGCGCAGCGTCCGCACCCTTTAAAAAACCCGTGACACACCTGCCCCCCTCCCTCCTCTCTCTCTCTCTCTCGTCTCTGCACTCTCAGAGAGCGTCGACGCCCCTCATTTCAGTTCAACTACAAGCGAAAAACAAAAACATTGCTTCGAACGACGGCGTTTTTGGTGGAGCGCGGCGATGGAATGAGGCGGCCGGAAGGGAATGGATGACACACAAACACTCATCACATTCTGCGGACAGCGTGGGGAGCGGCGGCCTGGCCTCCCACCCGCCAAACTCCCCCCCCCCCTCCTCAGTTTTCAGCAACAAGGGGGGGCGAACGTACCTGTCCGAACACAGGCACCTGTCACGTATCACTCCCAGCTGTCATTGCTGCTCGTCCCTCACCTCTTCCCTTCATTTGTACAACGATCACCCGGACATTTTGTTTTTCCTTTCAAGATATACGAGTCTTTCTTTTTCAGGTCTGCTGTCTTGCATCAGGACCGAGTGTGTGATGCTGCCGCTGTTCTCTGCATGTATATACTCTGTTATGAAAAATATGTACTGAAACACAAATACTAACAAGTCATACGAAGAAAAAGGAACCTATTTAACGTCACACACCGCACGAAGCGCCATACGTGACTAACAAAGATGCGCTGGTTGTTTGACTTTATTTCTGCTTCTTCTTTTGTCTTCTTCTTTTATTTGAAAGGTGTTTTTTGCTAACTAGATGTGTATTCATACTCTGTATTTGATAACCCAACAATTTTTGCATGCCTAGTTACTTCTGGAGACGAGAAGCTGAAGCTTTTTTGCTATTGTTCGTGATGGCAGGGAATTGGTTTTGCTAAAACTTGATGGATTGGAAAACAGTTCATCCCTCCTTTTCTTAAAGGAGTTTTGTGATATTTGTCTCTGTTTTTTTTTAAATTGTATTTTCACATCTCTTTCATTTGCTTTCTGCATGTCAGGTTTTCTGACAAACTGCTTGTTTTGCACTGAGAATCTCTCTCTCTCTCTGTGAATTGAAACGTGCTGCTTCTTGCCGTGTAAATATGTCAAAATGGTTTCTCTGGTTCTTTTTGCAGCCGACTGACGCAGGGGAGGAAGGAAAAAACATGAAATGGACCGACCAAAGCATTTATTCGCAAATGGGTTTTTAGTGTTTCTTTGCATTTCTCACCTGCTTGTTTAACCAGATGAAGAAACGTGAATAACTGCTTGTAACAGGTGTCTGAATCTTACGTCATTTGGCAGCTTTATATCTATTTGTTTGGCTGTAAAGCATTAAGAAAAAGACATGTCTGCGTGTATGCAAGTGTGAGTTTCTTCTTTATTTGAGGCAAAGCTTTTATCTCAAGCTCAGCACCTGGTCAGCCTTTTTCACCAGCACATTATATTGCAGTGAGTGAAACACTCCAGTGAACCCTTTAGGCCTTTTGGATCTATAGGAGCGAGCTGCTGGGATGCATGTCCACCTGAGGTTTGTCGGAAAGCGGGACGGCGCAGCAGATGGAAGTTAAAAAAAATATATCTACTTTGTGTTTTTGTTTGTTTTAAGCATCTGTTTTTTCTGAGAAACGGCTCTCTGACCGAGTGAACTTTTTACCGGAGCCGATGCATTTCGATGGTTTAGAGGAAAACGCAAGCAGCAGAGCATGAGGAGACACAATCCTTTTTATTTTTTACTCTGTAATCATGGAGATTTAAACTGGTGCACTTTGGTCACAGTTGAGAAGGAGATGTATATTTATGTACATATGCCAAGTGTTTTGTTTTCTTTTCTTGCTGAGGTCAGTCTCAGTGTGCAGTTTGTTACAGCTTTTCCTTGGCTTTGTCGTAATGGGGAGGAAAAAAAAGAAAAACAACAAAAAACCACATGTATCCTGAAGATGCTCGATCAAAACCAACTGTCTTGGTGTTGCTGTTCGACATTGACTCGGTTTGAATGTTTCATTTACTTCTGGGGAACTTAAATAGCTCAATAATACCGTTAATACTGTCACTGTTGTAACGTTTCTGTTGAGATCTGAATATCGTGTCTGAATATCGTAGAAATCCAGAAAACAACGTAGCAAAAACAAGCAATAATTTACAGTTGTATGATACCAGTATGTGTATTTTACATGTTCTGTACCTATTTCTCAGACATGGTCTCTCCGTCTCTGACAGTTATCTGCTTCTGTTTGTGTAGTAAGGACGTCCATTTGTTTCACATAGAGAAATACATAAAGACTCGTTTTTAAAAGCCATGCCTTTATGTCGTTCATTTTCCGGGTGTTTTTCTGCTGCAGAGCCACTTTTGATGCTTCTGATTGTCAAGTTTAAAGAGAAATCAAATGGGTTTATTTGAAACAGAAGGTCACTTTATAAATCAAATGCTTTGATTGTTTCGGGGCTGATTAATGCTTTCAGACAAAACTGATGAAAACTAAAACAAACACGCAACAAAATCCTTCTTAAAGTTGTTGCTTATTTAAAGGATTTAATATACAATAGATGATTGAATCAAGGATGCATGCAGGAGGATTTTTTTGTGTGTTGTTGTATTTTACAGCTGTGGTTTCCTCCTGTGAGCCCCCCCCCGGTGGAAGAAACGGAATACCTCCTCTGCTGCTTTCGCAATCAGCACAACTGCAAACTTGATGTCTGGAGCACCTGTGACGCAGCTGCAAAGTAAAGAGCGCCGCGCAAGTGGTGAAAAGCGCCGCAGCTGGGAGGTGAGGCACGAAAAGCCCCTCTTTCTCGTCGTGGGGTGGAGATCGGGGAATTCCTCCTCACAATGAGCCTCACTGTTGAGTGTTGACGTGTGCACACCCTGCAGGTCAGGCTAGTACGGTGGGCGCCAACCGGCCCAGGAGCTTCACAGGCAGGTGTTGTGCAAAAGTATTCACGCTCTGCAAATATTTTCACAATTTTTTACGTTACAACCACGAGATTCAATGTTTCAAATGTGGATTTTATGTAGCAGAAGAGTAAAATAACGAACTTTTTAAATGTGACTAATAATCTGGAATTCGTTGTGTCCCTTTAATCGATGCAAGTTTGCGATTAATGAGTTAATCTAGAATTGATTGATTCACTAACGATTAATTGATGGGCAGAAATTTTCATAAAACTTCAGTTTTCTCTTATATTGTGAGAAAATCCATAATATAATAGTTATAGATTTTCTCATGAACCATAACTCTTATGTTACAAGTTATGAGTTATAACTAGGACCAGGCTAAGAAAATTTAAAAAAGAAAATTACAAGAAAAAGTCATAATATTAGGAGAATAAAGTCTGACAAGAATAAAATCAAAATAATATGAGAATAAAGTTGTAATACTATATATATATATTTTTTTATTATTATTTATATAGCACATTTTCAGCAACAAGCCAGTTTGATTATTATGGGAATTAATCCTTAATATTTTTATTTACAGTTTTATTCTCATAATATCATGACTTTATTCTTGAAATATTATAACTTGTCATACTATGATAACTTTATTTTCAGAAATTCTCACTTCTCAATCAAATGCATGACTCCCAAGTGTTTTTGTGCAAAAACAAAATATTACTAAGTATTTTTGGTCTAATTTCTAGTGCAAATATCTTAGTAAACTTAAAATAAGACAAAACTTAGTTACAAGTAACTTTTCAGCAAGAAATACGAGTTTTTTTTAAGTTAATAATTCCCTAATTTACATTTTTTTAAAAGTACTAATTCATCTGGCAGAATATTAGGAAATTATTAACTTAAGCTCTTATATTTTGCTAAAAAGTTACTTGGAAGTTAGTTTTGTCTTATTTCAAATGAACTGATATTTGCACTAGAAATGAGACTAAAATACTTTACCTTTATAAATTGTCTTTTAAAAGCTTAAACAGCCAAATCTTTCATGCCATCGTTTTGTTTTTTTTTGGGTGTTACTGAAGACCCTCTCCAAGGTTTCCTCTCATTCTTACTGAACAGACTAGAATTTCCTGAAATCATATTTTGACAGTCATTGTTATTCCTGCAGGTGTCTGAGTGAAAACACTCAGACTCTTACACAACTGGAGCACCCAGTGATGTTTGCAGCACTGGATGGAGACTGATGGATTCCCTTTTCTATTGTGGTTTTCCTCCCCTGTGAAACCTGACCTCCACCTTTTATGCTCTTAACGGTCTCATAATGGGACACACACAAGCGGGTCATCTGCATCACTCTCGGCTTGTTAAGGGATTCCTAACAATGCAGGAGAAGTTTAGTTACACTTTTTTGTACAAAAGCAATGATGCTGCTTGCTTTGTCATGATGGGCTCCACCCAAACCCTGGAGGGAAAGCGAGTGAGAATGAGAGAAAAAACAGGAGAGATGCATTTTTTCTCCTCCACCCCCCTTTGAACAAGTTAGTTAATTTTCAACTCCATTCAAAAGGTGATGGTGCAAAGACAAGCAGATTTATTTCTCTGATGCCTGGACTACTCTGCATCCCCAGAACCAAACATGGAGAAGCAGCGTTCGGTTTTTATGCTCCTCCGATCTGGAACAAACTTTCAGCAACCTGAGTAAAATTTCTGGACTTTCTGCCCACTGAAAGACAAACATGTTTTAACCAGAGATCCACCAGACTCAGACACACACCTGCAGTTATCGTTAAAGTTTCATAAGTTATCTTCTATTGAAAGAAACTGATTTAGAAACATTTTCTTTTGCTTGATTTTGTTTTATTTTTCTCTTAAATTACCATTTTTATCCTTAAAGTACAAAAATTTTCACTTAACTTTATTTATTGGCCCATCTGATGATGTAATCTTTAACTATTAAATGATTCGATCAGTTAATCAGTACTGAGTGGACTTTTTACCAAATACCTTTTGCTACTATTTACTTTTATTTGAGCAAAAATATGTTGAAGTAGTGCTACTTTTATTAATTAAGTACAACTTTTGGCTACTCTCCCCACTTCTGCATATTGTGTTGATGATGTCATTTGATAAAATGTAAAGTTTATTGCTTGATTCATAAGTAGTGACTGTGTTACATCTTTATGACATAAGAAATGTGCTCTACAAATAAGCTTGACTTGGCCTACAAACTGATTTATGTTTTTATTGCATGCAAACCTGGTGACTTCAAGCGCTCTGCACCTTTACATGCCAGATGCAAACATGACACTCTCCAGAGGCCAAGGTTATGGAGAGAGCAGCTCATTTTGATCAGGCACGCCTAAGAGCCGGGCGGAAGGACCAGAAAAACCAGCTGCCTCAGATGGTTCCTCTCTGCACAGCAAACGTGGAGTCTCCTCCTCTTTTACCCCTCGTCTCTCCTCCCTCCTTTAATACTCACTGAAACCGCACACCGACACACCTCTGCTTGGCTTTCAACCCTCTCCCTGCCTCATATTTTAGTTTTATTACAGCTGAAGTTGTGCTGTGTTCCCCCCATTTCTCCTGTCTGACACCTCGAGCGGACCCGCTGTGCTCTACCGGGCTCATACAGGTGGACTATGCCGCCTTCGGCCAGCTGACAGCAGGGGTACCATCGCTGCTCAGCGCTTGAGCTGGAACACAGAGGAGTCCGTTTGGTAGGTCACAAAACTGTTTCTACGTTTTTATGGCTGGATTGTTGAGATAACTCCACCATGTTTAGGCATGTGTGTGTGTTTGTGTGTGTGCTGTGATTGAACCTGAGTGAGAACAATGCACTGCAAAAACACTTTGTGCTGCAAATACGACAAAACTAACTTATAAGTAACTTTTGAGCTTGTTTTAAGTCAATATTCCACTGACTATTGATGAAAAAGTGATAGTTCCACCTGCAAATTATTTCACCTGTCACGTAAGAATAATGTCTTGTTAGAGAAATAATCTGCCAGAGGAACATTTTTTATCTACATTAAGGGAAGAAAGCAAAAAAGCATATATTAATACCTCACTGATTTAAGGTTTTTTGTTGTTTTGTTTTGTACTTTTCAACTATTTTTTTTTACTTCAACTATAACAAAATTAAATGTCTTATTAGTGAAATAATCTGAAATAATGTGCCTAGTGGAATTAGTTATTTATATCTAAATTCAGGGAAGAAAAACAGCATTTGTTAGCACTGCACTGATTTGAGGTTTTAAGTTTTATTTTTTATATTTTTTAACTGTTTTTTTTTTTTTCAATTATAACATAGTAAAAATTAAAAATGTCTCATTAGTGAAATAATGAGACAGTGGAACAACTCATGTTTATACTCAGGGAAGAAAACAAAAAAAAAACTAAAGGATTTATTAGTACTTCAGAAATTCAACATAACTCAAGTTTTTAGGGGTTTTTTGTGGGGAAATTGCTGCATGTGAAATTAAGCATGTCTCAGTTTTTATTCATGTTACTAGTTTTTGGTATTTGTGCCAGTTTTATATATATATATATATATATATTTTTTTTTTTTTACCAAACTTAATTTTATTTGCTGTTTTCTTACTTATCTTGCCTGTTGTGATTGTTGTGGTCAGCTGGGGTTGTTGTAAATGTGCTCTATAAATAAATGTTTCTGATTGTCCAACATGTGTTAATAACCAACAGAAATGTCAAAACGCCATTTTCAAATGATGATTTTGATTAAGAAAGCCGAACAAAAGCTGTCTAGTAAAACTGTTTGTTTTTACAGATGATTTAAATCAAATTAAAATGAAAAGCTTGTGTTCCACCTTACATTTTTCATTTTAATATCTTATAATATCTGTGTATTTTCTTTTTTTTAATGTTTTTAAATCTTTATTTACTGCCTCATCTTCCTTGAATTTCTGATTAAGGGCCATCCAAAATCGTTTCAAGGGTCACAAATGGGCCCCACTTTGAACACCCTGTAATAAATATGGTAGAGCGATAAAATTCTGCCACTCTGACGGGTTTTAGAGGATGAATTGCCCTTATATGGTCATGCTACAACATCTCAGGCGGATTTAAGTCTGAACTTTGAGTAGGCCACACAGAAACCGTAAATTTTTCATTCAGAGTTGGACTTAGTGGAGTTTGGGATCCCGATCCTGCTACGTAACCCTAAAGTCGTTCTTTCATCGTCATCGTTTCCAGGTAGAGAGGAACATTTACCTGTCAGCATGGCGTTCTCTTTACTGAATAGTTTTGAGGAACATTAAGATGTTTTTTGGATAATCGTTGGTATTCTCTTTGGTCCTTCTCCTGTGGCGGCCATTTTTAAATACCTATCAAAGGTTTTGCAAACATTAACATAGATGCTAATGATTGTTTCTCATCTCATGGCTGGTGAAAAACTGTCAATAACGGTTGATTTTTTTTGATTTAGTGGGGTTAGCTTTTACTCTTTCGCACATAGCCATGTTGATTTGGATAGATTTTTCTATCCTTAATAAATTAAATCATTGTATAACTTCAACTCTTTGTATTCAGACACCTTCAATTTGCTGGTTATTAACAATTACGCTGCTAAAACACAAAATCTTACCAAGTATTTTTTGGTTTAGTTTCATTTGCAAATATCTTACTGCACTTGAGATAAGATTAAACTAACTGAAAAGTAACTTTTCAGCAAGATATGTGAAAAAGTGCTAATTCCATTGGCAGATTATTTTCTTATAACATGGGAAAAATGTTTCTTTTCCCTAAATATTAAGGAATTAAACAAAACAAGCTCCAAAAAACTTGCCAAAAAAATTACTCGTAATTTAGTTTTGTCTCCCATAATATTAGTTTCAAGGGTAGTGAGATATTTGTGCTGGAAACTAAGCAAAAGTACTTGGTAAGATTCGATGTTTCTGCTGTGTTTTTGATTATCCAGAGCATTTAAGGGAGAATAGAAATAGTTCTTTTCGCTGGGTTTTACACAACACATAAAAGAGACATTTTTAAACATGATAATAAATGCAACTTATTCATTTGTTAACAAATCTGGTGTCCCAAACATGAGCACCAGAGCTTTTTATAACAGTAGCTACACAAACTGTGAAGACAAGTCAAGTCTTTTGTTTGTCCTCTCTAAACTGCTCTTCCGTTTCTGTCTTTCTTTTTGTTTTACACTCGACAAGCCGCTTTAGACACTTTCAATGAATGCATCAATCAAACTCCTGCTTCAGAAAGACTTGTTTGCTCCACGGCTCAGAAACACTTTACCTCTGCTGTAGTAATCTGTTTTGAACACTTGAAGCTAGTATTTTAAATAAACTTTCCTTTTTCATGAGGGATTTTTGCTTCTAGAGTCATAATATTTGCCTTTAAGTTTAAGGTTTGCCTCTCATATTTATTCTTTTTATTAAAGTCTTGCTACACCGATCACTCGGCCGATCACGCGTCACGACATGAGACGTCATTCTGCTGATCCAGATCAATAAATGTCACCGCTAAACCTCTCATCAATGCGACAGCTGGAAAACAAATGAAGAGGGAAGTCCACTTCTTTGAACTCAAATTTCATATCTGCTCTCCTAAGGCTGCTAAGAGGCGCTCTGTTCTCCTCATTAACCTTCTCAAATATTGACAGCGGGCGAAATCTGGTAAAGGTCACGCTCTGATTGTGTTTATGTGCGCTGGAGAGCGCTGTATTTACATTTCTGTGGAGAGCAAAGCCCAAATGCCCTTCAGCTTCGTCTGTTCTTTCCCCCGGTGGAAAGAACAGAGAAAACTGAAGAGTTTTTCTGTCTGAACAAAAGGAGCACGTGATTTGTTTACTCACGGCGGAAGAGAGGATATTGAATTTGTAGCATTTGAGAATAGCAGCAGTTAGCGGAAAGAGAAATAAACAGTTATTACAGGGAAAAGACCAGCAAATGGGGAAGTGAATTTATCAGCAGCACTTGTATGCAGCCGGATTACTTACAAAAGAAGCATGCTTACGATTGAAAATGTTCATGAAATACATTTTTGTGCAAGTAATTATAAAACTTTTACAAAAATCTGAGCAACAAAACCTGTAGAGACAATGTAAAATTAGAGTAAATGAATCTGGTCTCAGAAACTTTTAAAAATAGACTACATGAAAATGTTTCTTACATTGTTGTTTGTTTATTTGAAAAGAGAGCTTCGAAAAATATGTGAAAATTAGCCGCAAAGGCTGGGTTTCATTTATAAATACAATGAATTTCAGTGACACACAGATGGGTTAACAAGCTTTTTCCATCGAAAGAGAGTAATAGTAATACTAATAATTAATAAAAAGCATTTTTTAATCTAAAGAAAACATAAAGTTACACATTTAAAAAGAACAGACGCCAACATCACTGCTGTTTATCACAGGAACTATTAATACGAGTGAAAACAACAGAAATGTATCTGGTCCTCTAACAAAATGGCTTCTGCGCCACAGAAACATCAACATCAAAAATAAATCTGGGGTACTGTGGTGGCGCAGGTGCAAAGCACAACCCACATATGGAGGCTTTAGTCCTCATGCCGGTAGTCGCAGGTTCAATTCCCGGCCTGGCGACAT